>JZKD02S1917347.1:256220-267822 GCA_000966675.3 Picea glauca
TATATATATATATCAGATCTTATTTCTAAATATGCAATTAGTAAGATTTAATGCTAACAAATCATCATGCAACACCCATAGAGATTGTCATTAATGAGTGAAAGGATTGAGGAGATTTCTCATTCACACGCATTCCACCAACATTTGTAGAGGGTTATATTATCCCCTCCAACTATTCATTTCAAGCATCATCTGGAGAAAACATACCTTCTTATAAACTTATGGCACCATCTCGACAACAGTTTTGTGGAGATACAATGAACATCTTTAGGCACAACGACCATAACTTCCAGTGGTATAGGGAATATTATTACTACTCATACCCTTCTACCTAGAAAAAAATAATTTGTACCTCTAGAATTGCTCGTGCAGACTATGTCCTTGAAGTTTTTAACTGTAAGGAGTTGGTCTCTTGGTGCGTCGATAAATATATTTCAGGATAAAGAATTATTTCACTGCGGGACCACTCTCTTGTTTCTTTGTCACCTTAGGTCTTCCTCCATATGTTAATATTGTCGTAGCCAACATTGACGATCAGAGGAGAAGAATCCAAGAAATTCCTAAGAAAGCATAATAACAGGTTAGACCTCTTGCCCGAGTTCCTGGAAGACTCGTTGATAGTTCTTGAAGATATCACAAGCTTGCAGGTTAGTTCATTTAGAAATCCATTGCAAGAAATTGCCTGGTTGTTTACAAGAATAACGGGACAGGAATCCACAACAACTATTTCCCATGCATGGTTCTTTATATTTTTTATTTCACAGTCAAGGAACAAGCCATTTTTTATTGGGGGAAGCTAATTTCCCTTCAAATATGTTCCCAATTATCAAGATTAAAAAAAAAAAGGAAATTTTATATGTCATCATACTTGATTTGCGCGATAACGCATTGTTGTCTGTTTCCAAAACTGTCTTTGTCCAATAAGGTAAACTGGGAATTCGACCCAATAACCTTCTGGTACTAGGCCTTGTGGAGACACAAGGCCTTTGACTATTTTTATAAGGTTTTTAATGAATTTGTCTTTGTTTTCAAAGTTTTATTATTAGGAGAGGATGTTCCCTGTATATCTGACCAGGAAACCAAGTGTTTGGAAAGGAATGGGGCACTTGAACAAATGGAGAATTATAGTGTGATAAGGATTTTTGACTCCAAGGAAAAACTTGCCTTCCATGTCACATTATAGACAAAATGTTTGTTACATAAATAACAAGGCAATACAACTACTCGTTGCATCTATTCCATGAGAAGAGAAAAAAATAGTTCATTCCTTCGCCTTGGAAATTCAGGGACTTTGTGTTGAGGAATGCCAACAAAGTTGACGAATTTGCAGCCCATTTCAACAACTTGAACCTAATATATGTTGAAATGCTAAGAAGGTTCAACCCTAATGGAATTTTTCTAGAACATTTACTTGCAGTTGGCCTCAATAATTCTTTTTTCCAGAGACACCTGGGAGAAAACAGAGAAACTTACGACAACATTGTTGCTTCTGATGCCAATGAACTAGACACATTGCAAAGCACCACTAAATTGTACAAGCAACAAGGAAAAGGCCCCGGTGAGAAGAGTGTTCAATCATCGGATACCACTTCCAAAACTATGACATCTCGGAGCATCGCTCCAATGGCCCACCCCAGTAAGAAAGAAACCATGAATTCTTCAAACAAAAGAGGATATAACAACCCTCCTTTCCCTAAAATTGATAGTTCTCACAAGCTTCCCGTGAAGAAGAAGAGAAAAAAAATTGTAAGGAAAGCGAAAGAGGTCAAAATTGAGAGTAAGAACATGGAACTTGAGACTGATCTAATAGTGTGTTCGGAAACCTTGATCATCCCAGAGATGTGGTCCATCATAGTCTCCCAATGGACATAGCTGATACCAAAAATTTTAACGAAGATGAATCCTTCATATTCTAGAGCATTGTTTTTGACAACCTGTCTAAAAATTTAATTATTGAAAATAGAGATGTAAAAAATAAGAAATGAAAATCTCATTCAGAGATTAACCTTGCAAACATGCGGTCATCCCAAATCTCCCGACATCATAGAGAAACCGAAGATTCTCTTGATGATTCCATTGGAGGCATTGAGGCCGAGAATGCTAGATTGAAGGACCGAGTCAAGGAATTGGATGAAGCCTTGATTCCTATGTGATTGTTTGCCAGTCCTTTAGCAATATCCATGCCTACCACCCCTGCAGCCAAGTTAAAAGGATCGTCCATCCTCCTCGCATCGTGTAGAGGATATGCGGAGAATAATATCAATAAAAGAATGGAACTAGTTACTGAGGCCTGAGAAACATCACAAAGTATGGCTTCCCTTGGAACGAGGGAACATGATTTGCTCGAACATTTGTATGTGGATATAAAAAAAGAAAAATGCTTCTATTTAGAGATAGTCATCCCTTTTGTCACCCATCTCAACAACATGATAGAAATGAGAAGAAGACAAGAATATCCTCCCTCCCAAAACCGGATCAATCAATTAAATGCATGATGGAAAGAGAAAGTGAAGAACCTACATCTCATTGTCCAATCATGTGAACAAGTCATATCAAATAAAGAAAAATTATTCACAAAGCTAACCAAAATAGACTTAGCCGGAAGGACCAATGGGGTCCAAGACCCCAACTTAATCGCCAACTCCTTGCCCTTATCTAAGCAAGCCTTCAATAAAAAAGTTGATATTTTTAAGGGTTTGTCTTTAGAAAAGTTTTACAACATCCTTGAATATGGTGAAGATGACATGGACAACTAGCTAGTCGACTATTCGATACAAAATGAAGAAATTGATCAGGCTTTGCGTAATATTTCTATCGATCTAAGGGAATTAGAAAATGAACTTTACAACATAAAAATCCGAAATGAGATAAATGTGGCTCCCTTGAGAAGCTACATTGAAGAATGGGTCCAAATGACAATGGAGCAGGTCGCTGACAAAAGGCAATAGGCAGTTGTCATGATTCCAGTAGTCGTCGATGACAACAACAAAAATGCATCAACAAGCAAATAGAAAAAGGGGTCTCACTCTAAGTCTATACTGATCACATCCTGTTTTATTTATCAATCGAATTATTCCACCTTTTTAAATAGAAATGTGTATTTCTCTCCAACGTCGTCCACTTCTTCTTTCCATAGTCCTATTTCTTGTACATATTTCTCTTATGGTACATGGGAGCCCCAATCCGATTCTATATGGAAAACACATTTAAATTTCCAAGAATATGTAACAAACAATATTATTTTTTGATATAACTTTATTTGTCCTGGAAAATATAGAGACACACAAGTTAGATGGTCTATGGAAATTGACCTTAACTCTAACCAATTGGAAGTATATGGAAATCATTATGAATGAATTTCATAAATACATTGAAGAAATAAAACATGAAAGGTAGGAACAAATATTTTGAACATAGCAAGTCACACTACTGGAAACAACGTAAATTTCGAACATAGCAAGATGGATTATATAGTTTTAAAAACTAAATGAGACTCTAGAGGCCACTTGTCATTTCTTGCATGGATACCACCTGTGCTTCATGTTGCTTGCCACATCTCCACTGTAGTTTCCATCTACCTCCGCTACCTTTTCCCCATCCCGACAGGGACTACGCTGCCATACAACACTTGTTTAAATTCTTGTTTAATTTAGTGTTTGTCTTATTTTGGCCTAAAGTCTATATTCATCATCTTTATTTAATTTCTTGTTTTTGCTTGTCTTAAAGTTATGAATATGAATAAGTCTTTATTTAATTTCTCTTAGCCAAATAAACTAGAATTATGACTATGCAAGTTAAGTGTGTCGATTAAGCTTTTGTAGAATTATGACTGTGCAAGTTAAGAGTGTCATAATAAACTCATATGGAAAAAAATGTTATAGAATTAAATGTACATTAAATATTACATAGGATATTAAATATTCAAATTTGAGATTGTGTATACAGCGTATCGTGTTCCAAGGTAGTTTTTGGTATCCGATATCAGTAATAAATGCTAATGCCGGTGCAGCTAGGGTTTTAACTATGCATAGGGTTTTTCAATAGCCACTCAATTTCCAGTGCAGTGACATGTCAATTTTCCAGTTATTTATTGTAAGTAGAATTTTTTCTTTGTCCTATTCCTTACTTCCCCTCACGAGTCCACATGTCGTTGGTGCGGCAATTATTTTGCTGTGTTTCCACTCTTAGGCCATTTTGGTATAACAACATGCTTTTGAATTTATTTATTTTAATGATAAGTGTTATGTGGAATTAAATAGTAGATTGATAAAATCGTATCAGGGGAAGGTGTAGAGTTAAATTTTTTTCCATTGAATAGTTAGGTGTATAACTAGGCTTTTATATGGTAGTTATTGAGTAGTCAGTTGAATAGTCAGGTGTATAACTAGATCTTTATAAGAGGTAGTTATTGAGTAGTTATTTAATAATAATAATAATAATAATCTATTTTTAAGGTGACTACAAGTATATAACAAAGTTAAAATTTTATAAAGCTGAAACACCACAACCTCTATTAACTAGCACAGCCGCATAAAACGTGGCTGATGAACGCCGATATGCGCTTATAGCGAGTAACCCTAGGGTTCTTGTGGCTGAGGAACATATTTTTTACCTTAATACCGATCGTACTCACATAAGAGTTTGTAACATATAGCTATTCACTAATTAAATAACTCTAACCATTATTCCTTAGCACATAAAGGAATTTGAAAGGCCACCCAAACCTGGCATCCATGTTAACCACACATGTTTTATGTGTTAATAGAAACGCAATCGTCCTGACCATACCGACACACTTCACATCCATTAAAACCTGTCTAAGATGACACCCTCTGCACATAGCGGAATTTGAAAGGCCACCAAAACCTGGCATCCAGGTTAGCCATGCGTGTTTTATGAGTTAATCGAAACACAACCGCCTGGTAAATAATGAAACATGGCAATGAATCATTTTATACATATTATAATATGGGCTATTCCAAATACATACTTACTCACTGCCTCTCGTAAATACTTCACCACGAATTACAGACCAAAGAATTGATCGCAGGTGTCATATTGTTAGGCATTTAATTTTGGCCAGGTTCGGATGTGGCGCTGCATGGCCGGTGTCATCATGCAGATGTCACATTTGGCTTGATCGCAGGCATGAGTTCATGAAACATAAGTGCAGGCATGAAAGAAAACAGGCATTCTATTTGATATAATGACACACAACATTATTACTGTAAAATGTAAAAAAGTAATGTAAATATAAATGATAAAATTGAAGTAATTTTATCTGGATTCGCTTAATTATGATTCATGGCATTTGATAAGTTGATTTAATAAATTTTTAATCATGTTATGTAAAAGTGAAAAAGTAAACATGATAAACAGATGAATTGATAAATGCAAGAGAGTTAATTACACAAATCTCATTCATCCATTTGAATGTAAGACGAAGAATATGCCAACATCTTGAATTCCTGACCATTAGATTAAATTTAGTAATTAAAAGGATGATTAATCGAGCAAGTCTGATAGGGGGGACGCCTATCGGCGTAATTAATATTTGACAAACACTTAATATTTTTCATTTTTCAAAATTTATGATATATATATTTATATCAACCACCTTCATTATCTGGTTGTGCTAATTTATCATACACTAGATACAATGCAATGGTAAGATAGAGAAAATATGCAGAATCCACTACAGGGTATGTATACCTTCGTAGACTTTACCAGTCAAATCGCTGAGCGGAGGGGGGTCCCTTGTCCCACAAACAAGGGGATCTCATACACCAATTTGGTGTGCTGGCTTAGCCGTGACCTTAAAAATAGATTATTATTATTATTATTATTATTATTATTATTATGTAGTGAAAATATATGAGAATCGAACGACTGGGCAGAGGCGGGTTGTTGTTGGTGTGGTAAAATGTTTAAAAACTTTTCAACTCTGTGCATAGATTCCCTTCCCCTGCTAACCGTAGCGCTATAGCAGGCCTGTGTCCACCCAGTGATAATCAAAGGACGGGAGCAGGAGGTCGATGACGACGTATGAATTTTTCCAAGTTCACATGACGCTTAACCTACAAGTTTTTGAAAATGAGTTGTGATGGTTTTATGAAGTGCCCCAGTATATATCAACGGGTTTGCAGAATTTTTTCTTGAGATAGCGCTCTTTAAAAAAATGCCTTTGGCGTAGTAATAATAATAATTGGCATATCATTGAATGGGCGAAGGACACATTGGATGACGTATAAATAGATCTGTTTCGTAATGTAGTAATTAAGAAAATAAGAAATTTGAAAAGAAATTGTATTAGATTTAGATTAGGGTTGATAAAAATTGAAGTGTTGATCCTATACACACTGAGTGATGTACTGTATTAATCAGTGGTTTGGATGGAAACTTCAGATGCATGGGTTTGTTAATGTAGACTAAGTAGGTGATGTTGACATAGCAATGTTTTTTTAATTATATTATATATAGAGAGAGATTTATGAGTTTGAAAGAGTAAAAGAAAATACTTAGTGATATAATGTTTTTCTATAATGTATTATATATATATTTTGTTTGAAAGAGTTATAAGTTGAAGTAGTAAGAAATAAGGAGTTTTATTTTTCAATTTTAAAGAAAAATAAGTTACACGATATTGGACCTGAACATGTATCCATGCCAATTTGATGTGACAATTAGAATGCAATTGCTTTGTCAAAGAATTTAAAGTTTCATGTATGGAAAAAGCGTATCAACTTGCTACATTAGAGTGATGGTGGAGTTTAGTGAAATAATTATACTCAAGGTTAAAAATGAGGATAATGTGATATACTCTTTAACTATGAATGGAGGAGAGTTGATTAGTGTAGGGAAAGGTGAAGATTGAACCTTGGTTAAGATATTTCGAATTATGACATCTATGCAATTAACCTATTGCTCGTATATGGAATGTGTAAAGCAATGCCCACATTAGATTCTTGTTTTTTAAGAGGCCGTGCTCTTCCAATTATTTTCTTGATTTTAGAGGAAACATTAGTTATATGTTTGTACCTTTTATAAAAAGAAGAAGCAACAACGTAGACAATGTTATCAATGTTTTGTTAATTTGAAATTCATCTTTTTGCTATTTCTGCATTGTAGATTTTTTCTTATTTGTTTTTGTAGGTTGCTTAAATATATCCATTTTATTGTTATTGTTTTGTTTTCTATTGAGGTAGTTAGTTCATTTTTAAATGTCATGGATATTTCACTAGAATAATTCATCACAACAATCTAATAAAATACTGAAATCTTTAATATTACTGTTATTTTTCCTTTAGATTTCATAATACTTTGTTATTGTTTTTCTGTTTATGCATAAAATAGATAAAATGTGGAAAATAGAGAACAGTAAAATACAATCACACCATCCAAAAATAAACACAAGATATGACCTACATGGGAAGTCCAATACGGGATGCGAGAATGTGAGACTACTCTGCTCTCTTTTCTCTGGTATAGAAATGATGCAAGTACAAAGAGAGAGGCACTCTCTGTGGAGTTTCCTTTGACTTGTGGCGTGTATGGAAAGTACAAAATATCTCTTCCTCTTCTATTCTCACATAATACTAGTCTCTTATTTATTTCTCAGTTATGGAATAACATACAAAGAAAAAGAATGGAACCCCTTCTCCTTCTAATGGCTTGGTATTTAACATAGCCTGATAACCATCTATGGATAGGTGTTTTACTCCGTCAACCCTAAGTTGCGGTAGGGTTTTGAACCTTCTAGTGTATTCTATAAACACTTTACGTGGCTAGCCCCATATACATGAGTAATGGGGGATGATGTGCAATCCTCTCATACCATGGTGCTCAACGTGATAGGTCAACATACGAGAGGCATACATTTTACATACGAGCTCCAATTGACACAATTTTCGCACCATTGGAAAGGTCTCATTGTGTAGAATAGCCTCATAGGGTCCATGCTCTGCTAGGAAAATTTTAACCCCCCAAAATTCCATTTGATGCCTCAAAATGGACTTGGAGGGTTATAAAGCCCAATTTTCCAAACTGGGACCTGCCACTAAAATGGCCCTACAAGCTTATTCCTCCAATTTTTTCCATTCTGAAAGGATCAATATAGATGAAAAAAATTATAAGTATCTGATCTGGATCACTAGTTTTTCACTTCCCAACTGATAAACAATAATGGTGACCTTATGGACTTCTTTGAAATCCTTTTGGAGGTTCTTATGGAGCTTAACTTCCAATTTCTAGCATTCTGATCCACATGCAAATGTGTTGGATAACAATAGTGCAATTTTGGTAACATGGGAGATCCTAGAATTGGACTAGAAGTGTTGGTGTTGTCCATATAAAAATAGAAATACCTTATGGAACTCTCAAAGTAAGTAACCTCATAAATTCAATGGAACCCTCCAACAATTTTTTTCCAACGTCAAATATTTTAGTTTTCTTCTTTCAACACCTCATAATTGAAACAAGCAAGTTTTGTTTCTTCATGGGTGCCTAAGATATAAGAGTCAAAAACACACACAATAAATTGGTTGGAGAGGGAAAAAGTAGAAAGAGAGAGAAGATAAAAATATGTTGTATATGCCTCCTACATTATCCATAACATACAAAAGTATTAGCGTAATTTGATAAAGTCATTCATTCTTAATGCTACATAAAGAATATAGGCCAGATGATGGAATAGAGAGACCCAGGATGTAGAGAATCGGGACATAGAGAATACAATAGATTCCCTTTCTAATGTTGATTCTATTTAATCAATATATCTGAATCATATACATCTAGAAAGTTGTATTCCCTGAGAGAGGCTTGTACTGTTTGGGAAGGTATTTTTATTTCTCGAAATAAGAGTCTACTTCAACCAATATGCCCTTAGGAGCAACTATAACTAACATAGAAATAACACTTGGAAGGGGTGGAAAATTATCTAGAGAGGCAGGTGCTGTAGCAGAGCGTATTGCAAAAGAAGTTCGATTGGCCACATTAATATTACCATCTAGAGAACTTCATTTAATATCTGAGAATTTCGTAGCAACAATTGGACAAGTGGGTAATATAACTGCAAACAATAGAAGTTTTGGTAAATTCGGAGCTAAACGTTGGTTGGGTAAGCGTTCTGAGCTAAGAGGAGTAGCTATGAACCCTGTAGACCATCCTCATGGAGGTGGAGAAGGAAGAACCCCAATTGGCATGAAAAAATATGTGACCCCCTGGGGCTATAGTGCGCTTCGAAACAAAAGTCAGAAGAGGAATAGGTCCAATGATGCTTCAATCCTTCTTTGACATGAGTAAGAATGGTTGGATATCCATAAAAAAAAGAAAGAAAGGTAATTGATTATGGCATGTTCATTGAAAAAAAATCCTTTTGTGGATAATCATTCTTTGAGGAAAACTAAAAATCTAAACATAAAGGAAGAAAATAAGATAATAATGATTTGGTCTCGAGCATCTATCATTGTACCTGCAATGATCGGTCATACAATTGTTGTTCATAATGGGAGGTAACATTTACCCATTTATGTAACAGATCATATAGTAGACCACAAATTGGGGGAATTCGCACCTACTCTACTTTTTCAGGGACATGCGAGAAACGATAAGAAATCTCATCATTAATTGAGAGATACTTGTCATTCATTGGGGAGGATGGAGTCAATGGGAAATAATAGTCTAGGCCAGAGATATGAGCTTTGGAGATAAATATACGTGTGTCTACTCATAAAGCATGTAGAGTAATTAATCAAATTCATGGTTGTTCATATGGACAAGCACTTATGATATTGGAATTGATGCCTTATGGGGCCTATTATCCCATATCACAATTAATTCATTCTGCGACGATGAATGCAAATCACAATATGGGTTTGAACAAAGCCAATTTACTCGTCAGTAGAGTCGAAGTGAAGGAGGGTGTTGTTTTCAAAAGGGTTCAGCCTAGAGCTCAGGGACATGGTTATCCAATACAGTAACCCACTTTTCATATAACTATTGTATTGGAGGAAATGTCTAGATTGAATGATCTGATTATGTCAATAGAATCCCCAAAAAGAGGATATGTATGGCACAAAAAATAAATCCACTTGGTTTTAGAATTGGTTTAAACAAAAATGATCATTCCCATTGGTTTGCAAAACAAAGGAATTTTTCCAGATATCTCCGAGAATATAAAAAAATACGTACTTGCATTGAAAACTATGTACAAACACATATAAAGAGCTCCTCGAATTATGGAGGAATTGCATGTGTAGAGATTAGAAGAAAGATCGATTTGATTCAGGTCAAAATATATATTGGATTTCCCAACTTGTCGTTAATAGAAGGTAGGGGTTTTCAAGGAATTGAAAGATTAAGAAATGTGTACTAAATATGCTCAATTCTGTGCACCAAAAACTTCACATTGCTATAGGAAAAGTTGTGAAACCCTATAGAAAACCTAATATTCTTGCGGAGTATATTTCCCTACAACTAGAGAAGAGAGTTCCATTCAGAAAAACAATGAAGAAAACTATTGAACTGGATGAATAGGTAGAAGTAGAAGGTATTCAGATCCAAATTGCAGGATGTCTCGACAGAAAGGAAATTTCCCGGGTCGAATGGGATAGGGGAGGTAGGGTTCCCCTACAGACAATTCAAGCTAGGATTGATTATTGTTATTATTCGGTTCAAACCATCTATGAAGTTTTAGGGATCAAATTTTTTATCTTAGAAGAGTAGGAATAATTGGTCTTTTTCCTAATCTGCCCAATCATGGATCATCAATTCTATCAAATAAAATAGAAATTAGATTTTCCATTTTGGAACCATGCTATACTTAGTGAGAGACTCGTTGGAATTGAGATTTTCATTCTTTTCCGGAGTTATGGAGAATTTGAAATAAGAACAGACTGATCTATGGTATAAATAAACTAGAGAATAACTCCTTGCTTCATATTTCCAAGATCCAATAACTATGGGTAGATACTATCACCTCATAAATACTTTCTTCCATGAGAAACAAAATGAGATTTTGATCTCTTTCGAAGAGAGAAAGGTGTTTGGTAGTGCAGAAAAATAAAAAAAAAGAAGAAGGAGAAATGAAATCTTCTCCCAATATTGTATGGTTATTTAATTACCCTCCAAAAAGCATTGTGATAAAGCATAAGAATCATATTGATTCATTCAAGCAAGATTGAAGGGATTCAGTTTATGAAGGAGAAAGAGATTCGGGTTGCCTCCACCATTTCCACACTCTGTCTCCATCCCTTTATCCTTTTTTCCCACATTATTTGTTACCCCATTATCTCTTACCCCCAAAAAACTCTCTCTCACTATCTCTCTCTCTCTCTCTACCCATCTCCCCCTTTCCCTTTCTCTCATTCTCTCCCTCCCTCTCTCTATCCATATCTACCTCGCTCTCTCCATCTACCATTATCTCGTTCCCAAAAATCGATTCCTCTCTCTCTCTCTCTCTCCCATTCACTCTCACTCACTCTCTCCCCTTCTTTCTCAATCCATCTCTCTCCTCCCTCTACCACTCTCTCCCCCTCTCTCTCCCTCCATATATTTCTCTCCCCTCTCCCTCTCTCTCACTGCCCCTCCCACTATTTGTCCCACT
>JZKD02S1917347.1:270642-286968 GCA_000966675.3 Picea glauca
GGATAAGAGAGAGAGAGAGAGAGAGAGAGAGAGAGATTTTATGTTAACCTGAATGTGTACTCATTCATGTTCCTAATAACGCGCATGATTTAGGAACACATGCATGTTCCTAAAGAATGCAAATTATTTTAATTTTAATTTTGTTAGGAATGTGTGTATTTCCCTAAACACATGTTTCTGAGGAACACACAGATGTTCTTGAGAATGTGCATGTGTTCCTGGGAACGTACCTAGATGGCTCGCTTAGTAGAGGTTCAAGGTTTGTCGGACATGTCACATCAGAAATGTATGCATGTTCCTAGAAACACGCACATGTTCCTGCAGGTACACATTCCTTCTGACCTTGTTGCCACTTTATCATCCACCAACTTCATCCACTCACCCTCAAACAACACCTCCTGAATAAGTAGTTAGAACTAATAATATTTTCATCTCTATAAAAGAGGAAAACACTATTATAATGATGAACCATAACTAATATTGATATCTTGTTTAAGTTCCTCTCATTGTTTATTCTTCATTACATTGTGCATCCCATTCAATGATGCATTATAAAACACTACAGACTATTTCACTTAGGGTTTCAGCCACAACCTTCTCGCCCTAATGGATATTCAATATCATTCATGTAGTAATGCACATGGTTGATCCTGTACATTTATGTATCAGAGAAACCCTTGTACATATGAATGTATTCCTTTTATATTCCTTTCTTGGAGAATATTTAGAAGGAAATATTCATAATGAAGTTCCAAATCTAATTTTGACCAAATTGCATAAAATTCCACTACAACCCTTATGTATGCTTAAATCCTATTTGAGGAGAATCATGTTTTAAAAACTTTACAATCCTTATATCCACCTTATATAAGATATGTATTAAATATGGATCACTCACCCATACTCACTCCACAATACAAAATATCTACTTTGTGTTGATGCTTGGAATGCTAATTCGAATGACAACACACTACGACCAGTCTAGAGATGAGGAAGAATAGGATGGAAACAAAAGTGATGCTTAGAGTGGAAACAAAAGTGATGCTTAGAGCCCTAAACCAACTACTCACAAAAGGGTTGATTTGTTAAGGAATTTAGTGGAGATTTTATCCTTAGACAAGGCGTCTCCTTGGAAAGCCCCATGAAAGGATGCCCAAGGTCAACTTTTGTCTATCCAATCAAGTCTTAACTACCTTTGAGGTTCTCCTTTTTTGTTTCTTCTTAAACTACAAATAATATACTTAATTTTTATTGCACATTGAATAGGAGGAATATACCCATCCTCAAATATATATTCATTACAATCTATCCAAATCCCCTAGGCTACACTCAAATGAAGTGATTTGAACCTTTTCAGAACATTATTTGAGCGCCATTTTTAAAAAAATTACTCAATATAAACTCCCTCCAAAACATCCTTTAAACCTACAAGATCTTCTAGATCCTTCGAAATTTTAATTACAAACCTTCCCAAGTTTCTCTCTTTACTTAAAACACTTCACTCATATGTTATTTAATTCCATTAACCTACGAAAACGTTGTGTAATACAATTGGTTTCACATCAATAATTGTTTTTTTCTAAAATAATATTAAATATTTTATTTTAATAAATATAAAATATATTTACAAAATTTTGTTGCTCACATAAATTTTCAAATAGTTAAATAGAGAAATTGAATTTTGTCTCTCTATAGTTTTAAGTTTAACTTATTATGATAAATGAGAAATTACAAAATTATTGAATTTTTATGATTGGTTTTCACTATATACATTCAATATATATAATTTATTAAATTTGTTTTGAATTATTTACTTACCACTTATTTTATATTTTATTTTAAGTCCACCCAATTAAAATTAATTTTAAATTTTAAATTAAAATCTATATTATTTTTTAAATTACTCACTCTGACTGTGATTACACTCGGATAACGCCTCTTGACCTAATTATTTACAGACTATAACCCTTGCCTTCGACTAATGAAAGGAGGACTACCTATTAAAAAATAAAAATTTAGTTTTAACTGGTGGACGAAGAAATACATACAATCAAATGTTATTGATATAATCTTATGGATAGAATGAGATTATTTATCCCGATGACATGAGATATAATCATAGCCACTCATAGTTTGCGTCTCGTTCACAAGTATTTCGACGAAATATAGATTCGACCACTGCACAATATTAAAATCCCACGGAAACGCAGAATTTGTGAATGTTCCTCTATTAAAACTGATGGGGAGGCTGTTATAACAGTGCGTTCGGATCAATTCTGTAAGAGAACGAGGATGCTTAGCGTTGATTTGCTGCTTACAGAAAATAATTATCATCATGTGTCGTCAGTGGTGTGGATTTTGGATTGAAAATATAAATATTTCGTTTCTTCACAAGGTCGGCGATATGTTGCGCCATAAAGAAGCATCTTCCCATGTTGCGCCATAAAGAATCATCTTCTTCCCATCCTTGTGGCCATCTTTGCATTGAGAATCTATATTTTGACGCACCACTTTTTCCCCCAAATGGAGTTCCTCAACACATGACACATAATGCAAATAAATGGGTTTTCCAAAACTGCAGTATTATGGAATAATTGGCCCAAAAACCCATGTTTCATGTATGTGCTTGAAGTCCTCCAAAGCTTTCCAGTAGAAATCATTGTTGTCTGTCGTAGGCAGAGTTGATCCCTTGGTATCAATTTTGATGACCTTTTATTCTTATCATATTACTCATAGGATATCCCATAAGGTTTCCTTCTAGATAATAGTCTAATCATTGGGAAAAACATCTATTAGACAGTGGTGGATGAAGGAGCTTCAACTAGTATAATGTCTATTTCTTGTTGGAAGACCCTCTATTCTCATAAGCTTGAAAAATATACCACATTGCTAAAATAATTCAATGGACACATGTTCCAGCCTCATGGAATCATCACTGCCTTACCCATCGAGTTAGGTGGTAAGACTTTCTCTATTGTCGTGGAGGTCATCGACACATCTCTTGAGTACAATTTGTTACTCAGGAGTACTTGGTTCTATGAGATGGCTGTAGTTGTATCATTATTATTTAGGGCCCTATGCTTCGCTCATTAAGGGAAAATAGTGATGATAAAGCAACTTGCTTTTGTACCCTAGACCTTGGATCTAATGGAGGATCTAAGGTACCCTTTTCCGGTGATACCACGTAGTCTTATATGAACGCCATTGTGGGGATGTTTAAATATCATTCACTGATGGATATTTTTCCTCTTCCCCCACCACCTCATGATGAGAACATTTCTCCTATCAACATGATTTATTCATATACCACTCGATCCCTTGGGTTTGTTGATCCATGGATGGTACCTCATCCCAAAAATGTTTAATCATATGGAGAATTCATGCCTCTCATGGAATTTGATATTTTTGATCTGACAATATCATCAGCATTAGCTGATACTCATCAACACCTCCATCATCATATGGAGTGTGATCAGCCAACTCCACCCATATGAGTTGTTGCCTCTCCACATTCACATGATTCCTTAAATATTGAGTTTCCTTTAGAACAAGACATCCTGGAGGTCATGGCTTCCATAGAAACACCAAAGGATGAGATGACACAACTATCATATTGTCTTAATTCATAACTGATGAGAGTTAACATTTTGAGTATCGATCTCGGACTAGAGGAATTTGTTGGGGTATCTAGTGAAACCCCTATTCTTGACCCTTTTCCACCTCGGTTATCTTTTCTAGAACTTGTCACAAAATTATATACTACCCCCTCTATTGAAGACTTTTGTTTTGTACTTCCTTCTTTTCTTTATGGATCTCATCAAGGAGATTTCGTAGCTCATAAAATCAATCACGATGAGTATCTTCGTATGCACAACTTCATTCCTATGTGGCATGACCTTGACATGGTAAGCCATATGATGCTAACATCGCCTCATGAGTTCATTTATTATGAAAAGTATCCTTGGTCGCAGCCTAGCAATGGTCTCTACTTAGTGTAAAGCATCAATATGTGTAGTGCCTTGTACAAAGTGTGTGGTGTGAGTTATTTTGTTTTTGTAACGGCCCCTCCGTTACGACAACAAAAACTAATGTACAATGGTATATATATATATATATATATATATATATATATATATATATTAAAATCACTAGGAGAAATGTTACAACATAAATAATAGCAACACAATCGACACATCATCATAATTGATAACATGTAATCAACGCATTAATATATTAAATAGCAACATTTAATAAACACATCATCATCAACTGAAGAAAAAATACTAATAATTGATCACCCAAGTCACTGAAATTTAAAGGTAACTACATGCCCAACTTATCCTGCATGGTTATGACCTCGAAGACATATAAGCAATGCTCAAGCCAAAGATTCATCCAATTGATTTTAACCACTTAATTTCTCAGGGATGATGATTGTTCTAAGGAATAAGGAGGTGTCTAATTCCCTTACCCATAACCATACTCCTACATTCATGACTCGGTCCACAACAATACCCTTCATACATTCATTAGATACAGAGTGCAATCTACTATGATTAACGATCATTAAAGAAATTACTCAAGTACTAAACCATAACATTGTAATATCCGCAAGCGCAATGAATTCAATACAATAATTAAATCATCGAGTAAAAATGTTATACATGTGCACCTTAGAACTTACATTTTACCAAAAATTCTTAACTCGTCGTATAAAAATAAAGTTAAATACCCAAAAGTAACGACGTCTAAAGAAACTACTTCTATCCCTCGAATGCACAATTACTCTTATTAATTCAAATGATAAAACAAATTACCCATAAATGGAGTAAGATTATCTTGAGCAAGTTACACTGTTTTGTTACCCAGATATGATGTCATATTATAATTCTATGTGATGCTTGTGTAGAGAAGCAAAAGACATACTTGAATTCTCCCTTCTTCAGAGTTGTGCATCTCTTAAGAATACTAAATGCGAAAGTAGCATTATGTATACTAACACCAATACAACTCTAAAATGAATCATTATTATAAATTATAAGAATGGAAGGTCTATTCTATTTACTAATTAATACATCGAAATTAAGGAAGTAACCCTAACATGTGTTATAAATTGTCCATTACAAGATACTAAGACATCATTCTCATATAATTTGTCCCACAAACAAGGAGGTCTCATACACCAATTTAGTGTGGCTTGGCCGTGACCTTAAAAATAGATTGTTATTATTATTATTATTATGTTATGTGGTACTTTTAAGAACACCAATTATAAGTTTATCCATGGAATACAAAAAGATGTTTAATTAATCACTTTGTTTATTTAATTAAGATTTGACCTATATCTTAGATTTAGAGTGTTACTTGGCCTAAATATTATATAATACTTATTTCATAAGTGGTGCTTTAGGGATTTCAATGTTGATTTAATCCAAGATGCCTATGATAAATATTCCTCTTCCAAGGATACTTATTTAAACTCGAGATAAGAATTTACCTTCATCTCAGATTAAGGAATGTTGTTGACTATAATAAGTGAAAATATATTTATGTCTAAAGGCGTACAACTATTGACAATGGACACATTTAATAGGTTATTAGTTCTTAATATGTTTTTTATAGACGAGATTAAATATGCCTAAAATATTCTTAGTCGTCACAATAAATGAATGGTTCTGATTTCATCCATTAACTTCGGAGCTGTTATAAAGACATCCGTTTATATGTTTACTTTTTTACATTTACTTAATCGTGTTTAAAAATTAGTGTGTTCACTAATTTATTGCCACGTGTACCTGATTAAAAAATATTAAAGTATTCTCACAGTGGTAAGATTTTGGCGTTTCATGTTTCTGCTGGCTGGCTGACGTTTGGAAATAAGCGAATTAGGGTTTGTTTGAAAATAAAAATGCCTTTCGGGCGTTAAGCCACATAACTGTGGCTGTGCTAGTATTGTTATCTTGGTTACCTACTCCGTATAATTTGTCAATCTGTTATCGGCTGTTAGAAGCTAAACAAAAATGCAATTCAAGCGACGAGCTTCCAGTTTTTGCTCCACGCAGAAAGGAATTTATCCTTTAAGGATTTTTCAGTGCAAAGTAATAGCTGTCAATTGTTTAAGTAAATGTAGGTGCATTGAATTCACTGGCAGTCAATTAAGAATTGCAGTGCCAGTGAAATCGCTGGCAGGATGGATACAAACGCTGGATGAAGAGAATCTCTACAGGATTGTCATTCCATCGCGGTAAGGAAAAATATATGGAGGAAATTATTATAGGAGATTCGCTAAAGGGAAGGCACACCCAATCGTTGAAGGAAACGAAATGTGCTGGAAGAAACAAAAATGCTGGAGAAGAAAATCGCTACAGAGGAGGGCGCATTCAATCGCAAAGAGGAATAAATCGCTGGAAAATTTATGAAGGTAATTCACTACAGGAAAACTGATACAATCATAAATAATTGCTCAACTCAGCAAACAAGCTCCAGCACCCAAGGATTACCAGACTCGTCAATTAAAAATCAAGTGAAAGAAACCTCTGAGTTGGGAACCATCTCGTCTGCTCACGTGATCCCAGTAATACTGTCAATTATACTGAGTGGATTAAATCGTATAAGAAGCAATCGACCCATTTGTTGGGTTCTGGATGAATCGAAGGTAGGCACTGTCATAAGGAAGGGCGTAATTCCAGTTGAAAGCCATAATTCGAAAGGGGTTTGAAGGCCAATGGCCAGATTCCATCCCATCCACCTGGGAGAGGGCCTGTGTGAAGTGCGCTATCAACCCAAGTGTTCTGCGTCGCTAGCGCGAAGCCCACCAGGGAAATAAGAATAGGATTGTTAATGTTTCTTCAAGATCATACGAGTCCCAAATTAAGATACGCATTCTTCTCGAAGGCCAATTGGAGCCAGTCCAATGCTTCCATCGTGGCTGACCAAACTTCTAGTCCAACTACCCAACAAGGGAAGCGACCAAGAAGGATTCACATGGGTTATATCTAGCAGAGGGTAAAAATGTTCGACCATCTTATCGATAGCCCAACTCACAATGGCGAGTTGAAGGAATTCGGGTTAAAATAAAAACTAAAACTTGAGCCATATCAAGTAGAGTTATCAGAGCAAGATCATGGCTGATAATTCTGTTCGTCTTTGACTGTCTGCGTGCTCAATCATGGCAGATTTTCTGATCTTCTTCTATGACAGATGCGTGCTGTCTACAGCATACAGAGGTCACTGTTTGCGGGCATATCAAACGCTGCATTGTAAAATCTTTATATACTTTTGAATATAAATGAGAAACTTTCCCGTGGAAAAAGTAAAGTTATTATGCTAAGCTTTCCATAAGGCCATACAATCCGTAGCTTACATTCAAGTGTTCTGGGTATAATCATTAAACAAGAACCAAGTGGAAGGCCTACAATTTGGTAAATAGAAGATAGTGAATTACTAAACTCATGTTTTGTTTTCTTTGAATTTGAAATTTGGTCTCGCTAAATTATTTCGATAACAGAGATTTTACTACATCTATGGACTACATCTATGGAGAGAATAAAAAATCTATACATATATAATCAAATCTCATTATAATTAAATCCATTGCAAAAACAATCCACATCAGTGTTGACAATCTTTTTGTCCTTCCGCTTGTTAATCGCAAAGATTTCACCGGTACTTCTCAACCAATGCTACGGGTACTCTTCCTCCCCTTTATCCACCGATTTGTAATGGAGCCACGCACACAAGCAAGAGATCATCTAGCGCTTAGCTTGCCTTGCAAGGTAGAGCCACCACTCTCTCTCAAGATGGGTATCCCAAATCTCTCAAGAAAAACCAGTAAAAAATAATCTGGCAGCATAACTTTACCGATAACCAGTCCAGTGTCCCCTCTTTCCTTCTTGACCATTTTCTTTATAGGAATTTCCTCACTACACATCCCCACTTGAACGATTAATTTTCTTTTTACTTAAATAGATTATAATTATTTCTCCCTTACACTTGTCACCTTCTCCCCAAGTTGCACAATTGCTCCTAGTTGTCTGTTTATTGCCCAGATTCTTATTTAATTTTTGACTCCTTACTAACTCTGAGTTGAGTTAAAATTGGAGTCTTCTTATGCGTACACATTCTTTCATGTTTATTTCTTTTTTATTTTAAAAACCCTCTTTTTATATATATTTTTGCACACATGTGTCCTATATCAAATATTTAAATATATTTCACCTTTTCTTAATTCTTAACTTGATTTACTTCATTTTCTTTTTTATTTATTTAAATTATAATTTAGTTTTAGTCTTCTTACAAAACTTAGACTTAGACTTAATTTTTTAATAGGCTTAGACTTTCACTTCGAATTTACAATTAATAATTTCAATCCTTATTTAATTAATTAAATCCGAAAATGCTTAAATATTTTACAAGGTTTAGTTATTCGCTTAAGGTTTTCCAGGCCACCTAGATTCTTGACTCAAGTGTTACTTTTGCAACATTCTCTTCAAGACACACTGCATTCTCCAAGGGTGTCATTTTCCTTTGACTAGTTTTGGTAGTTGTCCAACCCTTGGAGTTAACATTCCATTCGGGTGACCTTGTGATAGACTAAGGGCTTCTAAGGAAAAAGAACTCTGCCTTATTGCGCACCCCTTAGAATCTTCGTGAGTGTCTATCTCAGTCTGCCCTCATGACATTGTGGACCTCTTGAAATAGGTAATTGTTAACCTACAAGTCGAGCCATGATGAGAGTGATAATAGGTTGTGACAGGGATGCTGCCACACTACTCCCTCAATATATGGTTTATGTGCACCTCCCCTTTACTCCTTATGTGAGCCAGATTAGCAAGCATTCATCATCCTGCATCCATCAATGAAACACTATCAATGATCCATATATAAAATCATGCAATAATCGATCATATGTCACATATGCATAAATGAAATAACCAAACCAATAGAATATACTCCATGACTCAATATGGAGTCCAATAAGGTCCATTGATTCCATCGGCATCCACAATCTATCAAGTATCATGCACACTCAGAGAAAAATCATTAATAACATCTATCAATACATATATATTAGATAACATTAATCACAAGCATCAACATCATCATAAGGATCCATAATAGAAAAAAATAATCATGTACTATAACCAAATAACTTGCATGTAAGTGTACCAAAAGAATAAGTCAGTAACATGTGCTCACAAGAGTGGGATGTTACAGTTTTGCATATATCATATTCAAAAAAATCCAAAAATATTTTCTTTTTGAGATTTCACTACGCGTTTTGACCCTGGAATCTATTTTTTCATATGATTGATATGATTATGGGGAATTTTTTATCAAGACAAAGTAATCCACTAAACTTGAGGTACATGTTACCAAATTGGCATATAGGGATGGGTTTTTCCCTGCATTTATCGTCTTGCATTATTAATTGTCCATTCTACCATTACACTTCCTTAGGTTCAATTATGGATGGTTATGATATTAGCTTATCCTTTTTCATTTCGTAACTGGTCTGGTAGTGCCTACTCTCCATGGGAACCCTTGCTAGCACCTGAATTTCTATTCAGTTCCCATGTTGTGATTTCTCATAAGCCCAAGAGCCCCCTTTTAGCCCTGCCATGACTTGAAGTTTGAGCCTCATTTTCATCTCTTCATCTATATTCTGGCCCTATCCCTTGGGGGTTTCTTACAAATTTTATTTTTACTCAATTGTCATTTATGTAATTTATTCTTGTGTCATGACTCCTATCTGCACATTCCTAAAGCGCACACATTATTTTAATTTGATTTTTTTTAGGAATGTGTGCACACTCTTGAACACATGTTTATCAGGAACACATGTGGATTGTTAATTATGAGAACACATTCTTGGGAATGAGTCTTTGTTGCTCGATGATAGGAGGTTTAGGGTTTTTCGAACCTATTACATCACAAACACATGTGTTCCTAGAAATACACACACATACTTGTGAGTGTGCGTACTTTCTCACCATGATGTCACTTTATCGTCCACCAACTTTGTGCAGTTACCCTCAACCAACACCTCCTCAATAAGAAGTAGTTATATCTAATAACAATTTCAATCTTTATAAAAGAGGAAAACATTGTTGTAATGATGAAAAAGATCTCGTATTGATATCTTATTTGATTTCCTCTTATAATGATGAAAAATAGCTCCTATTGATTTCCTCTTATTTGATATCTTATCTTGTAATAATGAAAAAGAGCTCATATTAATATATTATTTGAAAAACAACTTGTATTGCATTGTGCATCCCATTCAATAAGACATTATGAAACACCAAATACTATTTTACTTAGTGTTTCAGCGAAATCCTTCTCACCCAAATGAATATTAAATATTATTCATGTAGTAATGCACATGATTGTTCTTGTACATTTATGTGTAAGAGAAACCCTTGTACATGTGAATGTATTACTTTCTATTAAAATACTTAGAATGAAATATTTGGAATGAAGTTCCAAATCTAACTCTATCCAAATTGCATAAGATTCCATTGCACCCCCCGTGTATGCTTAAATTGTGTTGGATGATAGAGGAGCCATATTTTAAAATATTTACAATTCTAATCACTATGCATAATTTCTTTACAATCCATATATGAACCTTATATTCATGATATATGTATTAAATATGGATCCCAATATTTGGAATGAAGTTCCAAATCTAACTCTATCCAAATTGCATAAGATTCCATTGCACCCCCCGTGTATGCTTAAATCGTGTTGGATGATAGGGGAGTCATATTTTAAAATATTTACAATTCTAATCACTATGCATAATTTATTTACAATCCATATATGAACCTTATATTCATGATATATGTATTAAATATGGATCCCTCATTGATCTTCACTCCACATTACAAAATATCTACTTTGTGTTAGATGGTTGGACTGGTAATTTTAATGACAACATACAACACACTACGAAAAATCTAGAGATGAGGTAGATTAGAATGGAAATCTAAGTGATGCTTAGAGCCTTAAACCAACTAATCACCAAAGGGTTGATTTCTTATGTAATTTAGCAGAGAGTTTCTCCTTGAAGGTATTAGACAAGGGGTATCCTTCGAAATCCCCAGGAAAGGATGCCCAAGGTCCACTTTTTTCTATTAGATCAATTGTTAACTAGCTTTGAGGTATTCCTTTTTGTCTCTTTGTGAAACTAACAATAACATACTTACCTTTTACCGCACATTGAATATGAGTAATATACATGTCCTCAAATATATTTGCATTAGAAGCTAGCCAAATCCCGTAGGCTACACTCAAATGAAGTGATTTGAACCTTTTCAGAAAATTTATTGAGCACCATTTTTAAAAACTTTCCTCCATATAAACTCCCTCGAAAACATCATTTAAACCTACAAGATCTTCTAGATCCTTTGAAATTTGAAAAATGTATTCACAAGACATTAGTAAATGGATTATTGTTTCCTCATGATTCTCGTCAAAGAGGAAACATCTGCTTGGTCCTTGTCTACTTCATCTTTGCAATACATCCTAGTTGAGTAATTTGTTTCTAACGGAAAGCCACATAAAAATACATTATTTTAATGGACATTTAAACTTGTAAATGGGCTTCCACCACCATAGAGGTTCAACCACCCAGATTATCACACAAATATATATATCCCATCATGGGAGCATATTCCTTTGGCATGATTGTGTAACCAAATAAATTAATCATATACATCCTTGAATCTATAATGGCTTGACCTCAACTTATCTATACAAACATTGAACTCCACTTCATCCCTTTTTTTGAAATCCAGTTCATGCCTTTGCATGCCAACGATATTTTCTTCCTGCTTCTAAAGAGTAGTAAGCTTAGGATATGACACATACTTTAAGAAGGAAATTTCATTGCCATAAAAAACATTAATTGTGTTTTCTATCAACCTGAAACCTCATACACTACCAACCCTATGATCTTAGTCAATCTTAACTCTTATCCCATTTCCCACCTTCTAAACATGCCGATTCTGTCTCAGTGGAAAGGCTAAGGCAATAATCTTTCAAATAATAAAGACATTATGATATATATGTATTTGAAAGTAAAACAAAATCAAATCCTCATTCACATACAAAGAAGGGAAAATTAGTGAAAGTTATTGAACCACTTTTATAAATTTTCGTCCATGAATATTATTTATTAATTAAAAAAAGAGGCCAAATAAATTTCCATAAATTTACACCATTATTTTGGAAAAAAAACTACTAGAATAATTTTAATCGCTCAATAAAAAGTAAAAATATGGCTAATTTGCAAAAAAACTATGATATTTTAGTATAATCCATTATATCAAGTCATGCATATATTGACATGGCTAATTCTAATTCTAGATGTTAATGATTAAATGGAAATAAATTCTCCCCATAATACTTATTTCATGAGAATTAAATCCCTCATAGTGGCTCCTAGAAAGTGCATTATGAAACAATGAAGGTTTTAGAGGTATCTTATTACTTGAGCTGCAAACCATCCTCAAATTTTTATCTCCTTAATTTAGAGACTTTACTCATATGCTATTGAATTCCAATAACTTATGAAAACATTTCTTAGTACACTTGTTTACCCATCGAAATTTGTTTATTTCTAAAATAATATTAAATATTTTCAAATTAAAAAAATAGAGAAATTGAATTTTGCTATAGTTTTAAATTATTATCGTATATCTTTATAGCAGGATTAGTGAGAAAAATCAGTCAGCGGAAAGTGAACCAATCCGACGAGGATTTTCTGGTGCACTACATAGAGAAAAAGGGTTTTTCTGTTCTACTTCCATGTAGAGGAAAGATAATCCACATAGATAAAAGGAAGAGGATTGCATAGAGGAAGGGTTTTCTAGTGCAATCCACTAAGAGAAATGTCATTTTTTTTGAAAGAGTGAGGTGAAGGATTGAAGTGTTTTTGTTGTGCCACGTAGAAGTCATGCAGATGAGAGCAAAGACGATTTGGTAGAGGTACAGATGTTTATTGGGTTCTTATTATTATTATTTTTTAAATCACAGTTTGTTTTATAAAAAAGTTTGAAAAATCTTATTGTGAATAATTTGAAAGACAATAGTGCATTAAATTGAAATGGATCGAAACTATTTATTTTTTTATATTTTTTAAGAGAGTTTGTGTATAGAATTAATGCCAAAGATGACAAATGCAAAATTTGAGATTGAAAAATTTAATGGCAAAGAAAATTTCAAATCATGGAAACGGAAAATATGAGATTTGTTAGCACAACAAGGGTTGCATAAGTCATTAGAGGACAAGAGGAAGAAACCTTCTTCTATGATCGATGAAGAGTGGCAAGACTTGGATGGTAGATCCCTTAGTATAATTAGGTTATGTCTTGTTTAACATTATTAGAGAAGAATAGACATCAGGATTATAGAGAAGGATGGAAAGTATTTATATGAATAAGTCCTTGACGAATCATATCTATCTAAAAAGGCAACTATACAACTTCAAAATGAAAGAAGTATGAAAATTGCAGATCTAATTTGAATGTGTTCAGTACTCTTATTTTCCAGTTGAATAGTATGGATGTTAAACTTGATGACGAAGCACTTATTTTCCATTGCATGAATCTTGGGATCATATAGGCACTTCCATTAGTTATAGCACAATATATACCCTTGAATTTTATACTATGATTGGAGCTCTGTTGTTTGAGGAGGCGCAGAGGAAATCAAGTATTGAAACCTCCACATCAAGAGCAATGGTTGCTAGAGTTATGTCAAGAGAAAAAGGAGAGAAGTTGAGAGGTACATATAGATAAAAGTCAAAAGGAAAGAAGAGCAATATTAAATGATTATACTGCAACAAGACATGGCACCTCAAGAAGGACTATTGGAAAAGACGTGAATCCAAGCAAGACACAAAAATAGAGGAAAATTTGGTTGAATCAAGTACATGTATTATTGATGAAGTCTTTTCGATTAGTAATGTCTCTGAATACTATGAATGATGTCTTTTAGACTTTGGTGGTCGCATCATATTTTCCCACATAGAAGTTGGTTTACTTCTTATCAAGTAGTTGATGCTAGAGTTGCTCATATGAGTAATAATAATCCCTCTAAGACTATTTGGGTCGGAAGTGTCAAAATAAAAATGTTTGATGGTATAAGAATGACATTAACCGATGTTAGACATGTTCCTAAATTAAAGAAAAATCTAATTTCTTTGGGAGTGATGGATTCGGGTCGTCATAAGTTTACATCTCAAGGTAGAGTTTTGAAGGTATCCAAAGCTTCTTTAGTTGTAATGAAGGAGATCAAGATAATAAATCTTTACAGATTGGAATAAAGTGTCCAAGTTAATGAAGTTGTGGTGGCATATGAGAAGATAACTGAATTTACTAATCTATGGCATCAACATTTGGGTCATATGAGAGAAAAAGGTCTAAAGGTACTTTTAAATCACAAATTACTTCCAAATATGAAACCTCTTAATTTGAAATTCTACAAACATTGTGTATATGGAAAACAAAGTAGACAGATGTTTAAAGCATGCAATAATGTTTGTAAAGACATTGTTGATTATGGACATTCATATGTGTGGGGGATGTCCCCTACAATTTCCTTTGGAGGAGCATATTATTTTGTAATATTTATTGATGATTTCTCTAGGAAGTTGTGGGTTTGTGTTTTGAAAGGAAAAGTTGTTGTATTTAATACATTTAAACAATTTAGAGTTATGGTAGAAAAGAGAATCGATAAATAAATCAAATGTTTAATAGAAGATAATGGAGGAGACTTTTCTTCTTCATAATTTGAAAAATATTGCAAAGAGGTTAGGATTATAAGACATAAAACCACTGTATATACTCTTTAGTAAAATGGCACGGTAGAATGCATGTAGATAAATATTCGAGAAAGAGAAAGGAACATGCTCATCAATGCCAATTTGCATCAAGAATGGTGGGTAGAATCAATCTCAATTTCTTACTATTTGATAAATTATCACCATCAGTTGCAATAGATTATAAAATCCTTGAAGAGGTATGGATAAGTCATCCCTACGATTATTCAAATTATTATTTTTTGGGTTCTGAATATTAATCTCTTACCCCTAAAAATTAGTGTTCTAAGTTAGATCTGTTGGGTATGTGTTATATTGTTTGCATGTGTGTGTGTGTGCGTGTCGGATTCGACAACTACATCTGATGATCCCAACTCTCTTCTCTCTTTTTGTCATGTGCACTGGGTGCTTCCTAGGGGGGTCCCAGGGGGCTAGGTATGGCCCGCCCTGGTTATGCACAACGCCCCAAATTTTTTCTTTGGGCGGTTTTTGCTATTTTTAGCTAATTTTGTTATTTTTAGCGGTTTTCTAAATTAATCCCAGATTAAGGGATTATGGTTTTGGTAGCTATGGAATACCTAAAAAATTGTGTATATTGTATGGTGAATGGTGAAATTAATACAATGAGGAGTTGAAAGGTGCAACACCAAGGAAGATTGGTTTTCTCCTGGTTAAGGGTTTCCAGCATAAATCTATGTGTACTATGTGTATGATCCATTCATTATTTTAATATATTCTTAAGAATCTATATGAATTTCTTTACTTCATAGGTTTAAAACTTACATATGGTATCAAAGCTCGTTTTTGGCTTTAGAGGGACGCCTTTGTTGCTGAGGATTTGGCTCAGTCTTGATAGATCAAATTTATCTTGGGTCTGTGATAAACCTAGGTTTAGTGGGAGATTTTGCAGTGGTGATTCGAGTGTAGAAAGAGGAAAGGGGATCTCTTTTAGAATCGAGATAGAGAATTTCAACGGTAAAAACTTTGAGCTATGGAAGCTCAATATGGAGAACCTTCTTGTAGATAAAGAACAATGGATTGTTGTGGATCCTAGTACACAACCTATTGGTACGCAGTCTACTAGTACACAGGCTACTAGTATGCAACCTACTAGTACACAAACTACTAGTAAACTACCTATTGGTATGTTGAAAGAAGATTGAGAGAAGTTGGACATAAGAGCAAGGAGTACTATTCGACTCTATCTAGCAGATCCGATGTTGTTGAATGTCTTGGGAGAATCTACAATCAATGAACTATGGTATAAGTTAGAGAATTTGCATCAATCAAAGTCCCTGGTAAAGAAGTTGTTTCTTCAAAAGAAGTTGTATCATCTTAGGATGGAATATGGAGATTTCGTGATAGAACATCTAAATGCCTTTAATACACGGGTAAGTCAACTCGTATCTGTTAATATTACGATTGCAAAAGAAGATAAGTGTATTACGTTGTTATGTTCTTTGTTAGACTCTTGGGATAATCTGGTTGTAGAAATTGGT
>JZKD02S1917347.1:294799-318877 GCA_000966675.3 Picea glauca
AGTAAAGACTTACTGCCACTAAGATTAATGATTCAAAGTTAAAAATGAGAGAAATGGTTAATAATTTACAATAACTGATTCACCCCCCCCTCTCAGTTATTTCATACCTGTAACACAAAGTCGTTTAACATATTAAAAAATATAAACGTAAAAAGGGGGGGGGGGAGAGAAATAAATGTTACATTTTCTGTCTCTTTTCACAAAGAACTCTTTAAGCCGTAATTAATTAAACTCCTAAACGTAATCATCTTTCCTTTAATCTTTCGTGATTCAGGTTTCTTTCTACTAAAGCATTCTCAAACTCTCACCTTTCAAACTCTCGGTCCTCGATTTTCTGAAAAGTAAAAGTAAAAAATAATTATTCATTAATCTTGATTATCTAAAACTTTAATAGGAATGATTAGCGCCTCACTAATCCCATCGCAATTTAGTGATCTGGGGTTTGCTTATGACATATCTCCTGACAACATGATCCCCAAAGTTCTGAAATGCGAAATCACATTTTCTTTAAACAAAGTCTGAGATTAAGGTTAAGTTGTTTCCAAATATGATTAGTGATAACTAAGTTTCTTTTCGCATTTTGGAAATTGGGGAAGGCAACGATTTTCAAAATTCCAGTTTTGAAATCACCGATATACGATAGTATTAATCATGGGTAAATGAAGATATTTTTGTACGTGAAATCATATCTCCAGGCATATCTTTCCATTAAAGAATTAATTTTTCATCGCTTGTATCTGTACGCTCGTCATAACACAAATTAAGGGTTGATAAAATTCTTCTATTTCGAACTTCATTCTTATCCTTTACACCTATAGCGAATCGCATTTACCCAATTTTATAAGCATTTTCTCTGTAAACAGGTTTCTGGTCCAGTGCAAATACCATGGCACTTAATAAGGCCACCAATAAAAGCGAAGAAGTTGTAGAGAGCTCGAGTCTAGATGGAGATGTTGTGTTTGATACAATACCACATGCCATCGATTCCATAAAATCCTGGAGGCAGATTTTTGAAACTATAGATTATGAAATTAAGAATTTCCCTCATGATGCCGACAACAATCTCTGAGACATAGTGGAGTCTGAACTTCACAAAGTGGCTACACGACCGTGACTCATGAATTATAACGACATGATCAGTTGGGCCTTAGAGCGAACATACGTGCAGATGATAAGCATTCTGGATAGCCTAGGGGTTGTCATTGGCTCTTTCAGATCGAAACATATAGAAGTAATGTATAAACTGTCTCCTAGTCCCAAGTATATTTATAATAAAGATTTTGTGAGTGAGTTTCAAAAGAAAGAATGTTTTGAGTCAGACCAAATGTATCGTGACATAATTAAAGACTGGTGGAGAAACAAAGAAAAATTTAGGGCTGACACCCATGGTGTTTACGCTACAACCTCTTTAAACGAGTATATGGTCTATGTGGCAATGATGTTATGTAGACTTTTCAGAAAGAAAAGTCCTACCCATTTCCCTGTAGAATGGGTACCCCTTTTGCACGAGGCAACAAAAGTTTACAATTTTAATTGGGATAAGATTTTAGCCAATAACATAGCGAAGGAGGTCATGGAATATCAGACTGCAATATCCAATGGCCGACCAATAGCCTTTTATATGTCTACATACATCGTGGATTCTATATGCTTCACAACTCCTTTCCCTTTAATGAATTGGAGTTGGAATCTGACTTACCTGGAACCTATTCATGAATATCATTCTAAACTTTGGGAAGAAAATGCCAAGGACTCATTCTATGAAATTTGTCATTTCATGGTGATACCACTACATCAGATGCTATATGGTTGTGCACCTCTCCGCATTTCAAAGTTGGTCATAGTAAGCCTCAGGGTAGTTGTTGACTGGTTTACAGAGGATAATTTATTCTACATTAGAGTTTCCATATGTTCAATCCCTCCACATGCACTCCCAAAATTACTCCCTGACAGAATGGTGTGCAGGGAGGTAGCTCATCAAATAGTAATAGGTGGAATTGGGATAGAACTAAATACGGCTCAAAAGAAGTCTTGGTCGATCTTTCATATTCAGATTGGAAAATTTTCACTTCTCAACTTGGGTCATTCCAAAGTTGAAGCGGCACCACTGGAGGAGGTCAAATTGGTAAACCTCAAACAAAGGAAGCACGAACCTTACCAGTTAGTGGGAAAACAAATGGCCCACTATAATATGAAGGCTTATGAACATGAGAAGTCCCCTTGTGATGACATGTGAAAAGGGATTGGGACCTATGAGGAAATTTTAGAGAGGATACAAATACTACTATCCAACTTGAAAGCTAGTTTTCAGACCTTCTAGAAGCATAGACAGAGTGGCCTACCTAAAGTACTGGAAGGAGAAGCAATTACCCTTTCTCGGGAACAAGAAGATATGCCTCCAGGTTTCGAACAAGAGGCACAATATAAAGTAAATGCTGAAGAAGTTCCTCAGGAGACTGAAAGGTCTTCACAAAATGAAGAGGCCTTACAGACAAAAAATCCAGAGACAAAAGTAGAGAAGAGGCCCAGGACACCTCCCAAGTTCAGTAAGTCCACTCCTCCTTCATCACCTGTTTTTGATGTCAATATACCTAAGGCCATGGGAGAGACAAGATCTACAGAGCTAGGAATTCCCATAGCTTCCTTAACCCCTTTACAGTCTACCTTTGGGTTCCCACATATGGGAGCCATTTATGTTAGTGACCTCACCCCTATCTCTAGATATGAGATCCCTCCTTCTGATTATTTTTTCAGCAAAAAGAAGAAGGACGTCGTAAAACAAGAGATGTATATGAGAGAGGGGGGTATCATGAAGAAGCATAGGGCCTTGGTAGATGGCCAGAATTTGGAAGAGGAGGATTTCTCTATAGAGGTAGCAGGCTCCATGGGAGCCATGGAAACAACAAACCTTTTTACTGTGGAGAACATGAGATCAAGGATAAAGAAAAGTAATCACACAATAGCTCAATTGCAAAACCAGTTAAAGAATGTTGAGAAAAACAATAGAGAAGAGGTGAATAAAAGATTGGAGTAGGCCAGAGCTATTGAAAGACAAGAAATTCAATCACTCAAATCAAGCCTGGATGAAATGAACCAGAGGATACGAGCACGTCAGGTGCAGGTTACTCAACAAGAGGAGCTCGTAAAATAACTACAAGCTAAGTTAAATTTGACAGAAGACCAGGTTGTAGACTTAAAGGATTTCCATACCCTCTCACTGGAAGCACATACAAAGATAGAAGCTGAGCAACAAAAATTAATCTCCAAAATAGAGATCATCCAAAATTACTTTCAAGAGGTAAGGACATCCCTTGATAATATTATTTTACTAGAAAAAGAGGCTAAAGAAGCAAGGAATACCTTCCAGAAAGAAGTTGTGTGTTCAGGAAACAGAGAGGTGTCGAAAAATCTAAAGCTTTCTGTCACTGAACAGATAAGAGGAGAGATCATGCTCAAGGCATGGGAAACAAATATATTCGAAAACAAGAAGATAGTCAAAGAAATCAAAGATGACTATGAGGGAATCTTTGATTCTTTGGATAAGAAAGAGTTAGGTATCAAAATAAATGATTTCTCTGAGCCACTGGGACATATAAACATTGTGAAACAACAGTTGAACTGCAAAGAAGGCATGCACGAGATTCAAGAGGAAATTTCACAGTTGAAGGAAATCAAAGCCAACCTAATAGACATATGGCTGGTATAGCCCAATTTAAAATTGCAAGTGATCAGGTTTTCCGATAAAGGTTTTGATGACCAGATTCCAAAGATATAAAGAAAGTTTTATCTGTTTGAGACTAAGGATCTTTCGACACCTCCTAGAAATTGTGTTCATTTTCTGGAGAAATGTATTGAATGTATAGCATCAAAGGAGAGAGAGACTTCGACTGAACAATGATGTATCATCTGAAAGATTATACTATTAAAATGATAGATAAGAAAAGTTAATCATGAAATGGTTAAAGTTGCAGTTTTGTAACTGCTTTTCTCCTAAAAAGTAGGAGGTTGTTAACTATCAAGTGTTGATGACCTTGTATAAACACAAGGAGCGAGGACTGAAAGAAGGCTTTTTTCTTTCTCTAAAAGGACATTTTTTGACAAAAGTAATTTTGAAGAAGCTCTGATTTAATAGAAATGCAGATTGAAGATTCTAGATTTCATCACATTTGAGTTATGTGTTACCCTGTCTTTTCATATTTCTTTCATATATCTAATTGATGAATGCTCAGCTACAATTTAGTGAAACCTCTACTATGGAAATTATTATTCTTGTCATTTAAATCATCTACAGTTTTTCCTCTGTATCAGTTATCATCAGATACAAGACCTGTAAATGTTTGGATTTCAATATCATATGCTTCATTAATATTTTCTTGTTTCATAGTCTTCTATTACAACATGAGATTCCTCTTAAATTGATGCCTCACCTTGTTAATAGATTTATGTTTCCCCTCATATCATGCATGTTCCATTTCCTTTAAATTTAACTCAGATACAAGAAACAAACTTTAATTTAGTCATCCTATTAATTCGTGTTTTAAAATCTTTCTCTTTACTTTGTGAAATAGAGATAACGAAGCCTAAAACGAAAACACTAAATTATATCTTCCTTACCTTTTATCCTTCATGACATTACCAGTTTCAAGGAAGCCTAACATTGAACCTGGTCTTTCGGATCAAACCAACATCGCTCTAAATCTATTGAACACTATCTTACAAACAAAAAATAACCGGGTTGAGTTAGAACATTCATGGGCAGTAATTGAGAGAGATATCAAGATACAGGAAAACTGGGAATTTCAACAGAGACAGTTGAGGAACCAATTATAGCCCTCACCTTTAATCATTGATTTTTCTATCCTCAACTTCATCTATCTTTTTAGATTCCTTGACAGTATACTTTAGATCCTTAAAGTATAAAATTAGGAACAACATATTTTTGGCGACATTGTCGGGGAACGGAGAAACAAAGCTTTTCCTTGGGAAGAATGACATTGACACTTTCCTTATTTGATAGTGAACAAAGTTTGAAAACCTTATAAGTCTAACTTTATCGTTCACTTGGAAACTCCACATTGTTTAAAATGGCTCTTAACCAGAAGAACACTAGGAAGAATCTAGACAACAAGAAGATTTCGCCTTTTTCCAACCCAGAAAAAATTCTAAAATCAAGAAGACACTTCCAGCAGACTGTCTCATCGAAAAATAAAAATTATCAACCTAAATTTACACAGTTTGACTCTGAAGATCAACACGATGAATCAAGTATTCCACCCCCTTCTGGTAAATACTCCGCTGATAAAGTTACATCCCCGGAATTAGATTTGGTTCTGCCTATTTTTAAGACCGAATCTTTCTCAGTCGTTTCCCACACCAATAGAAAACGAAGATCTGTCTCACTTCCTATTGCAACTGATTCTCCCTCACTTCGTGAGGTTCGATTTCCCATCTCTCAAAACTTAAACAATTATCCTATATATCTTGACTCAACCTCTGTTGACTCCCCTATATTCTCACCTTATGGTTTTGAAGGAACCAATCCACATTCCCGAATCTCTTCTTTCTCAAGTTTCCATGCCTTCGATAATCAGTTTCTTGAAACCTTTCCTCATAACCCCCAAACCTTAACCACTAAATTCATGATGGTTGCGGCTGGAGGGTGTGGGGCAGGAGGTGTTGTCACAGGTGGTCTGGGAGAAGGAGCAGGCAGCCAAACACCACCTCTTTGAATATTTTCAAAGGTTTCTGCAAGATATGCTCCTCTAGTTCTATCGGTCCCTCTCCATTATTTACGAGAAAATTACATGAAAAACCTGTCGAAGTTCACAGGAGAGGGCGATTTAACGATAGCTAAACACATAATGTTTTTCGATCAATTCGCTGACATTCTTGGATTGGAACATGAATATGTTTACTCCGGACTCTTGGTTCAAAACTTTGAAGGGAAAGTAAGAACCTGGTTTTGAGGCCTAGCAGCTAGATCTATACCATCATATGATGAACTTGAAAACGCTTTTATCAGACAGTTGGGTGAGTAGAAAGACTATTTTTATTATTTAACCAAATTTGGACCTCTTCAAAAGAAAAACTTTGAATCAGTCCTTCAGTTCACCCAACTATTCAACATATTTACAATAAGATCCCAACCGAGTTCAAACCCTCACAACTTGCAGTGAAAGTGACTTTCGCTGGAGCTTTTGACCTCGACTTCACCCTATTATTAAGGGAGAGAAGATCAATAGATCTCACCAAGATGCAAGATTATGCCTTGGAAATTGAATCTAACATGATGGCATCAGGGAAACTGAAAGCCAAATTTGAGACTAGAAACAAAGAAATCAGGAGATACAAGGAGCAAGGAGGACCCTCTGGACCAGGAAGGTCTTTAGAAGACAAAATGGATGATATGTATAGAATCATCAAAGAACTGTCAAACAAACCTAGATCAAGCTAAGAATGAACATTACCCTAGAAAGGAGTTGAGGAAGAACCCTAATCCTCAAAACCACCAAAAACAAATCAAGAAAAAATATCAAAAAATCCAAACCCCTTTTAAAAATGAAAACTTTATAGGGGGACAAGACTCGGAGGATTTCAAGGAGTTAGAAGAGGATATGAACAATCTTGGCGAAGACTGCTTACAACCCTATATAACAAGACATGATTACGAAAATCCTTTGACTATAGAGTATATGAATGAGAGTAACAAGAACAATAGTGTTTCAGAAGATTCGACCTATCAGGGAATAACAGATGGTATAATGGCCGAGCTCCACCAGAAGTATAACCTAAGACCTAGAAACAGGGTTTCCACAACCGCTCCAGTTAAAAAGATATTACCGAGGGTTGAAACTGACCAAGCAGTTTCAAAAATCATTGAAAAACAGACTGAAGGGACTAAGACCACTAACATATAGTCTATTAGAACAAAGACAATGGAAATGCCACCCTTAAGAACGCAGAAACTAGACACCCCTGTTACCGAAACAAAGGCCCCTCGACCAAGGAAAGATGAAAAGAAAGGGATCGAGACTCAAACCATGGATATTGACAAAACCATTGGAGGATTTAATCTAGAGAATGAAATCAATAAGATCAAAATTCATATTCCCCTTGTTGAGCTAGCCAAAAACCCAATATACCGAAAACAAATCGCTAAAATGATTAGTTTTTCGGAAAATGAATGTCAAGCCTATGTTATAAACTTAGAAGATGATAAGCCTAACATAATCTTTGGCCCACACTTCAAAGGTGCCAGAGACACTGTTTCCCCTTTCTACATCACTTTGACTGTTTTCAACCATTTGCTCCATCACTGCATGTTAGATTATGGGGCCTCTCACAATGTGATGCCTAAAGCAATCATGGACAAATGTGGCCTTGAAATCACCATGCCTTATGGATATTTATATTCATTTGATTCAAGGAAGGTCAAGTGTATAGGCATGATAAAGGACTTAGTTGTAAACCTTGCACAAGTACCTACCAAAAGCGTTTTAATGGATGTAGTTGTCACGGATATATCCCAAAAATATGGCATGCTCTTGTACCAATCCTGGGGTGCTAAACTTGGAGGTTCCCTCCAACTTGATATGACGTACACATCAATTCCTATTTTTGGAGGAAATTTCACGTGGTTGTACAAAGAAACCAGGTTAGCATTTACGGTTAGTGACCCTCTCAGCCCGAATAATTATCCTGTATATATTGTTGATCAGGATTTAGGTAATTGTATATTATCTATAGATGATGATTATGATGCATGTATAGAAGAAAGTTGCACAGGAAATAAAAAAGAAAAAGAACAAATAGAACAAGATGTATATAGAACTGGTGTTTGGAAAATGTTTTTTGACAATGCCTCGTCTTATCATGGAGCTGGGGATAGAGTATTTTTTGTGGCACCTGATAACCAATTCGTTATCCCTTTCTCTTATAGGCTATAGTGGAACATTGACCACACTAATAACATATGTGAGTACGAATCTCTAGTGTTAGGGTTAGAGGCCGCTAGGAAAATGAAAATTAAAAACTTGGAAGTTTTTGGTGATGCAGAGTTGATCGTGAAATAGGTTAATCGACAGTACCAGGCTAAACATCCTAGGTTAAGGTTGTATCAAAATTTTGTTTGGGACCTAATCGAATTTATTTTCTCCTTTGTAAATATTCACTTCATTCTGAGAGCAGATAATCAACAGGCTGATGCTTTAGCCAAAGATGCTTCGACTTTCACACCTCCCACTGCTTTCAAAATAAAGTATCATATACAAATGAGACATAGGCCTTCCATACCCAATAATATACAACATTGGCAAGTCTTTGAGGATGATGAACAACTCCAAAAATTTTTAGAAACAGTAGACGAGTTCGCCGAAATGCATGCTGACCAAGAGAACCAAAATGATCCTATTTGGATCATGCAGGAAGGGGAAGACCCCCAAGAGTTCCAGGATAAAATCGCAAATCGTCGTATGTTGGTTTTAAAAAATAATCAGATACCCAAGGGCCTGATTCCCTTAGAAAGACTCTTTAATCATGATGACATCCCTTTGAAGACTACCTTACAGCCTTAGCTGGAAGAGGTCGAAGATTGCAATATAGGTACTGAAGAGAGTCCTATATTAGTTAAAGTATCCAAGTACCTATCTCTTGAAATCAAGAGTAAATATGTTGATTTTCTTAAAAAATGCAAAGATGTTTTTTCCTGGTCTTACGACGAGTTGAGAACTTATGATACAACCATCATGGAGCATAAAATTCCATTAAAACCAGGCATCAAACCTTTTAGGCAGAAACCCAGGCAGATCAACCCTATCTTACTACCGGTGATAGAAAAAGAGGTCAAAAATCTTCTGGACGCTAAAATCATAGTTTCGCTGAGATACTCTGAGTGGGTATCTAATTTAGTCCTAGTGAGAAAGAAAAACAGGGAGATCAGATTGTGTGTCAATTTTAGAAACATGAATAGATCATCCCTCAAAGACAATTACCCATTACCTAAGATGGATCATGTTTTAGAAAAAGTAGTTGGAGGTAACAAAATGTCTATGATTAATGTTTTTTTAGTTTACAATCAGATTGCAGTGCATCAGGATGATAAAGAAAAAACTGCTTTCACTACCCCTTGGGGTACTTTCATGTATGATAAAATGCCTTTTGGTTTAATGAATGCAAAGGAAACTTTTCAACGAGCCATGGATATCGCTTTCGTGGGTGAAAGAGATAAGTTTGTGGTTATCTATCTTGATGACCTGACTGTGTTCTCCAAATCTGATGTAGAACATCTAATGCACCTTAAACAAACCTTTGAGAAATGTCAAAAATTTGGTTTGTCACTCAATCCCAAGAAATCTCATTTCGCAATGCAAGAAGGTAAAATCTTGGGCCATATCATGTATAAAGATGGAATCAAAATCAATCCCAAAAGGGTTGAGGCAATAGATACAATGAATTTTCCTAGAAATGTAAAAGAAATTTAGTCTTTTTTAGGAAAAATAAATTTGTTGAGGAGATTCATCCCTAACTTTGCTGAAATTGTGAAATTGATAACATATATGATCAAAAAGGATAGTGAAGTGAAATGGACAAGTAAATCCAAAGCATCATTTCATCACATCAAGAAAGTAATAAGCAAAGCACCAGTCTTGGCGAGCCCAGATTACACAAAATATTTTTTGATTTTTTATTTTGCTTTAGAACATACTATCCCAGCTGTGTTGTTACAAAAAAATGAGGAACATTTTGAGCAGCCTATTGCGTTTTTCAAAAAAATTCTCAGAGATGCTGAGTTGAAATATGATATATTGGAGAAACAGGCCTATGCAATGGTGAAATCCCTCAAGGCTCTTAGAACTTACGTGTTGCACTCAAAGGGCATTGCTTATGTACCCTCTATCTTAGTTAAAGATATCCTGGTGAAACCAGACAACGCTGGAAGAAGAGGCAGATGGTTAGCTAAGATTCAAGAGTTTGACCTAGAAGTCAAACCAACTAAAATTATCAAAGGTTAGGGTTTGGATAAATAAGTTGCAATAGACCAAGACATTTCTGGAAATAGACGAGCTTGATGTCACTGAACCTACAACCAAAATTCAAGACAAGTTTTATACTTCAGCCTGGTATCGCGACATCGTCCATTACCTACTCACGCTTCAATGTCCTAGTGAGTTAACCCCATATAAATCTAGGAAACTAAAGCTACATGTTGTAAAATACTGTATCATAGATGCTAAATTATATTGGAAAGACCCCTTGGGTTTCCTGCTGAGATGTTTAGTCGAAACTGAAATAGAAGGAGTTATAGATGAATTCCATGTCGAGGTGTGTGGAGGACATCATTTGTGGCAAGCAATAGCTTATAATATTTTAAGAGCATGATACTACTGGCCCAAATTATTCATAGAAGTGAACACTAAAGTTTGAAATTCTGTCCCTTGTCAGTTGTTCGCAGGAAAACAGAGGGTCCCAGTTTTTCCCCTAATCCCAGTTAAAACCGAAGCCCCATTTCAACAATGGGGACTTGATTTCGTTGGAGAAATCCATCCACACTCCAGTGAACAACACAAATGGATTGTAACCACTACTGATTATTTCACTAAATGGGTGGAAGCTATCCCCACAAGAAATGCAACTGATTCGGTAGTAATCAATTTTTTGGAAGATAATATTTTATCCAGGTTTGGTTGTCCCCGAAAAATAGTCACTGATAACGCACAAGCATTTAAGTCAATGGCCATGATAATTTTTTTCCAAAAATATAACATCATACTAGGACACTCAACAACTTACTATCCACAAGGTAATGGTCTGGTTGAATCATCCAACAAAATCCTGATTACAGTGATAAAAAAGGTTTTGACTGAAAACAAGAAAGTGTGGCATATCCATTTAAAACATGCTTTATGGGCCAACATCATAAGTACTAAAAGATCAATTGGGATTTCCCCTTTCCAGATGGTATATTACACTAATTTCATTTTACCAATAAATCTTGCTCTGCCAGTAATGAAACTCTGGCGGGATTCAAATGAAGAACCCAATGACATTACCAGAAGAATAAACCAGCTAGTCAAAGTCCAGCAAAATTGGGCCGAAGTAAATGAAAGGTTGCAAAGATATTAGGATAAAATGAAATCCTTATTCGATCAGAAATTTAAAGATAGAGAATTCCTCCTTGGTGACTTGGTCCTAAAATGGGAAGCCAGGAAAGAAGACGTTGGAAAACATGGAAAATTCGATCTGATCTGGTCTGGCATATACATGATTTCGTCCTTTGAAGGGAAAAATGCTTGGTTATTAGAAAACCTGGATGGAGACATTATCAATGCTCCTGTAAATGGGAGGCATCTTAAACACTTCACGCAATAATGTGTTTCTAAATCCTCATTGTACATACCGGTTTGTTTTCATGCTTTTTTGTATAGATACCAAAGATTAAAAAAAAAAAAAAAAGAAGAAAAAAAGAAGAAGAAGAAAAAGTAGAGGTTTCTTTTCATGATGTTCCCTAATGATTATAATGTTATGTTATTCACAGTGAAAATTTCTCACGAGACAACGGGCTCGAGGTATTGAAAGGTGACATGCGCAAGTATTCCTATCAAGTATCTCACAATGACAAAGGTAATGAATGAGTAATCTTTGGGCTGACAATATAAGAGCTAATAAAGGTATGAAATCCCATTTCAAAATTCGGGATAAAATCCCTAATAAGTACGAATGAATAAATCATCGATTCATTTTTGTTGAAATAATAAAAAAAAAATAAAAAAAAACTCAATCAAAGAAATTCTTGGAGTAACAAAAAGGGGAGTTAAGAAAAGGTTATAAAAGCTAATTAAGAAAATCTCTGAGAACAGTCATATGTACGACAATTTTTCTAAAAACCCCCTTTACCCTCCCCTTGACCATAGTAAATCCTTTTCCCGCTTGACCATGGAGGTCTAATCATAAAGTTTCTAGACAACAAAGGGGTCTCGCTCTGGTCTTGAAAACTCTCGAACAAACTTTCAAGAAAAGAGAGCAGGTTGTGTTTTTGTTCTTTCACTTTAGGTAGGTCAGAAACATGTCTAGTTTAATCCTAACCTTATCAACTATCCTAACAGAAATAACTGATTGGTTTTTCTCAAGGAATTTCCCTACACTAGATGTCAAAAGGCTTCCCTTAAGAATTTCCTTGAAGATCATGATTTTTGAAGGCAGGTGAGAAGATTGACCCAGAGCTATTTAAATAAGTTGATTGACTTTGTCGTTAAAAAAGGGGTATTTTCAAACAGATGTCTTCCCAAGTGTATTGTATGCTCATTGATTTCCCTCACTTCAAAAAATAAAAATAAAAAAAATGAATACAGACAGATAGTTAAAGGAAATTCATTATATTGATTTCCCTCGTCTCATCATTTAAATGTTCAATCCCTCCACATGTACTTCAAAAATTCCTCCCTGACAGACTGGTGTGCAGGGAGGTAGCTCATCAAATAGTAACAAGTGGAATTGGGATGGAACTAAAGATGACTCAAAAGAAGTCTTGGTCGGTCTTTCCCATTCAGATTGGAAAATTTTCACTTCTCAACTTGGGTCATTCCAAAGTTGAAGCGATGGCACTGGAGGAGGTCAAATTGATACACCTCGAACACAGGAAGCATGATCCTTACCAGTTAGTGGGAAAACACATGGCCCACTGTAATATGAAGGCTTATCAACATGAGAAGTCTCCTTGTGATGACATGTTCAAAGGGACTAGGACCTATGAGGAAGTTTTAGAGAGGGTACAAATACTTCTGTTCGACTTTCAAGCTAGTTTTCAGACCTTGCAGAAGCATAGAAAGAGTAATCTACCCAAAGTACTGCAAGGGGAAGCAATTACCCTTCCTTGGGAACAAGAAGATACTCCTCCAGCTTTAGGACAAGAGGCACAAGATAAATTCAATCCTGAAGAATTTCCTCAGGAGACTAAAAGGTCTTCACAAAATGAAGAGGCCTTATAGACAAAAAATCCAGAGATGGACGCAGAGAGGAGGCCCAAGACACCTCCCAAATCCAGTAAGTCCTCTCCTCCTTCATCACCTGTTGTTGATGTCAATATACCTAAGGCCATGGGAGAGACAAAATATACAGAGCTAGGAAGTCCCATAGCTTCCTTAACCCCTTTACAGTCCGCCTTTGGGTTCCCACAGATGAGATCCATTTATGTTAGTGATCTCACCCCTATCTCCAGAGATGAGATCCCTTCTTCTGATTATATTTTCAGAAAAAAGAGGAAGGTCGTCCTAAAACAAGAGATGTATATGAGAAAGGGGGGTACGGTGAAGAAGCATAGGACCTTGGTAGATGGACAAAATTTGGAAGAGGAGGATTTCTCTATAGAGGTAGCAGGCTCCATGGGAGCCATGGAAACAACAAACCTTTTTACTGTGGAGAACATGATATCAAGGATAAAGAAGAGTAACCACACAATAGCTCAATTGCAAGACCAGTTAAAGAATGCTAAGAAAAACATTAGAGAAGAGGTGAATAAAATCTTGGAGTAGGCCAGAGCTGTTGAAAGACAAGAAATTCCATCACTCAAATCAAACATGGATGAAATGAAATAGAGGATACGAGAAAGTCAGGTGCAGGTTACTCAACAAGAGGAGCTCATAAAATAGCTATATTCTAAGTTAAATTTGACAGAAGGTTGGGTTGTAGACTTAAAGGCTTTCCAGACCCTCTCGCTGGAAGCACATACAAATATAGAATTCGAGCAGCAAAAATTAATCTCCAAAATAAAGATCATCCAGAATTACTTTCAAGATGTAAGAAAATCCATTGATAATATTATTTTAGTGAAAAAAGTGGCTAAAGCAGTAAGGAATACCTTCCAAAAAACAATTGTGTGTTCAGGAAACAGAGAGGTGCCAAAAAATCTAAAGCTTTATGTTATTGAACAGATAAGAGGAGACATCATGCTTAAGGCATGGGAAACAAATATATCTGAAAACAAGAAGATAGTCAAAGAAATCAAAGACAACTGTTAGGTAATCTTTGATTCTTTGGATAAGCAATCATTAGGTATTTAAAGAAATGATTTCTCTGAGCCACTGTGGCAGATAAACATTGTGAAACAACTGTTGAACTGCAAAGAAGGCTTGCAAGAGATTCAGGTGGAAATTTCACAGTTGAAGGAAATCAACACCAACCTAATAGACATATGGTTGGTACAACCCAATTTAAAATTGCAAGTGATCAGGTTTGTCGATAAAGGTTTTGAAGATCAACTTCCAAAGATACAAAGAAAGTTTTATCTGTTTGAGACTAAGGATCTTCTGACAGCTCCTAGAAATTTTGTTCATTTTCTGGATAAATGTATTGAATGTATAACATCAAAGGAGGGAGAGACTTCGAATGAACAATGAAGTATCATCTAGAATCTTATACTATTGAAATCATATATAAGCAAAGTTAATCATGCAACAGTTAAACTTGTAGTTTTGTAACTACTTTTCCCCTAAAAAGTAGGAGGTTGTTAACTATTAATTGTTGATGACCTTTTATAAACACAAGGAGCGAGGACTGAAAGAAGGATTTTTTCTTTCTCTAAAAGGACATTTTTTGACGAAAGTAATTTTGAAGAAGCTCTGAATTAATAGAAATGCAGATTGAAGATTCCAGATTTTGTCACGCCTGAGTTATGTGTTCCCCTGTCTTTTCATATTTATTTCATATATCTAATTGATGAATGCTCGACTAGAATTTAGTGCAACCTCTACTATGGAAATTATTATTCTTGTCATTTAAATCATCTACAGTTTTTCCTCTATATCATTCATTAGCATATAAAAGACCTGTAAATGTTTAGATTTCAATATCATATGCTTCATTAATATTTTATTGTTTCACAGTCTTCTGTTACAATGTGAGATTGCTCTTAAATTGATGCCTCACCTTGTTAATAGCTTTATGTTTTCCCTCATATCATGCATGTTCCCTTTCCTTTAAATCTATCTCAGATACAAGAAACGACCTTTAATTTAGTCATCCTATTAATTCGTGTTTTAAAATCTTTCTCTTTATTTTGTGAAATAGAGATAACGAAGCCTAAAATGAAAACACTCAATTATATCTTCCTTACCTTTTATCCTTCATGACAGTACCAGTTTCAAGGCAGCCTAACATTGAACCCGATCTTTCGGATCAAACCAACATCACTCTAAATCTATTTAACACTATCTTACAAACAACAAATAACCGGGTTGAGTTAGAACGTTCATGGGAAGTAATTGAGAGAGATATCAACATTAAGGAAAACTGGGAATTTCGACAGAGAGAGTTGAGGAACCAATTATATCCCTCACCTTTAATCACTGATTTTTCTGTGCTCAACTTCCTCTATCTTTTCATATGCCTTGACAGTATACTTTAGAGCCTTAAAGTATAAAATCAAGAACAACAACACATATTCTTTATTTGTAAGAGGTGGTACCCAAGACAAACATCCTGGTAAGTCTTCTGGAGGAGATCTAAATTTACAGGTAGATCTAAGTCTCTACGAAAATATCTGAGGAAATGCTAGAAGTGTGGCAAAATAGGGCATTATAAGAAATATTGCAAGCCTAAGAAGGTTGATAAGCCAAAGGGATTTGATAGCACCTCTTCCATAGAGGTGAACACCTCCACTGAAGAAGGAGGTGATGTTTACTTAGAGTCTACAGGTACACTTGGAGACCATGATGTATGTTTGATCGACACAGGTGTGTCATACCATATGAATCCTCACAGGGAGTGGTTCTTTGAATATGAAAAATATGATGGTGGTGATGTATTCCTGGAAGATGACTTGAAAACCAAAATCATGGGACGTGGAAAGGTTAAGTTGTTGCTAAAATATGGAAGGGTTAGAATTCTCCTTGGGGTTCTACACATTACAAAACTAACAATGATCCTAATATTTGTAAGCAACTTGGATGATGCATGAGTGGGTACTTTATTGGGAAAGAGCACGTGCAATATGGTACGAGGAGCAATGGTGTTGACGAGGGGAGTTTGGTGTGGAACTCTATACAAGTTGTTGGGAAGCACTTTTACTAATGGGTGTAATAGTTTTATTGTCCCTGAGCAGAAAAATAAAGAAGACAAGACCAATATTGTCCCTGGAAAGAAGTCTATGTTGTGGCATCAAAGACTGAGAGATATTGGAGAAAAGGGCCTTCGAACACTACACGGTAAAGGTATGGTTGAAGGTATGTCTAATTGCACTCTGGATTTTGATTTCTGTGAACATTGTATATATGGAAAACATAGTCGAGTAATATTCCCATCTGTTGCTAGAAGAGAAAAGGGGATCTTAGAGTTGATACACAGTGATGTGTTTGGACTTGTGCGTGTTCCATAACTAGGTAAATCTGTGTATTATGTTTTATTCATAGATAATTTCTCAAGGAACACATGGATTTATTTTCTTAGAAAGAAATATGAGGTACTTGATCAATTTAAAGAGTTTAAGGCTTTGGTATAAAATGATACAGAGAAGAAAAGAAAGGTATTGATGACAGATAATGGTGGATAATTCTACAGAAATGAATTCTAAGAATTTTGTAAGAAGTGTGGTATAGCAAGGCAGAAGAATACTCCATAGACACCTCAACATAATGGAGTTGCAGAAAGGATGAACATGAAACTAATGGAAAAACCAAGGAGCATGCTTAGTGGTGTCGAGTTAGGACATGAATTCTGGGTAGAGGTAGTGGGTACAACATGTTACTTGGTCAATCAATCACCCTTATCAATGATGGATGATAAAAATCCACACGAGGTATGGACTGGTAAGACACCCTCTCTTGAACATCTCAAAATGTTTGATTGTGATGCTTATGTGAATGTTCCAAAGGAAAATAGGAGTAAGATGGATAATAAAGATGAAAGTTTATTTTTATGGGTTATAAATATGGTGTGAAAGGTTATAAGCTTTGGAACCCAGAAACTAAGAATATTGTTTATAGTCGGGATGTTGTTTTTAGAGAGGTAAAAGATGTGTCCAAATAGGAATTCCTACCAAGGCAACACAAACCTGAGAAAATAGAGCTTGAGTTGGATGATGCAAAATCTAAATCATATGAAGAAGATGAAGCAGAAGAAGAAGAACCGTATACCCCAGTATCGAGGATATCAGTGAGGGAAAGAAGGCAACCAGAAAGGTACAGTCCACCTGATTTTTGTTCTAATTTTGCTTTATCTATTACTAATGATGATCCCAAAACTGTCAGGGAAGTAGTGAATTCAAAGGATAGTAAACTATGGAAGAAGGACATGGTTGATGAAATGGGGGAAGTAGTGAATTCAAAGGATAGTAAACTATGGAAGAAGGACATGGTTGATGAAATGGATGCCTTGGATAAGAATGAGGCATGGGATATATTTGAGTTACCAGCTGGAAGAAAATATGTTGGTAGCAAATGGTTTTTTAAGAAGAAGTTTAATGCAGAAGGAAAAGTGGATACAAAGCTTGATTAGTAGAAAAAGGTTTTCTTAGGTAGAGGGAATTGACTTTGGTGATATTTTTTCTCATGTTTCCAAGTTAAAGTCTATTAGATTTCCTTTATATATTGTTGTTTCTTTTGATCTTGAAGTGGAATAGATGGATGTAAAGACAACATTCCTACATGGGGATCTGGAAGAAGAAATCTACATGAAGCAGCTAGAAGGATTTGTAGTGAAGGGAAAGAAAGAGTTGGTCTATAAGCTAAAGATTTCACTATATGGTTTGAAGCAATCACTTAGGATGTGGTACCAAAAGTTTGACACATACATCCTTGAATTTGGAATTGTGAGAAGCAGGGTTGATCACTGTGTATATTCCAAGAAGGTTGGTAATCACTTCATTTATGTAGTGTTGTATGTTGATGACATGTTTTTGGTGGGAAATAACATGGATGTTATTAAGGAGGTGAAATCGCAACTATCCTCCAAATTTGACATGAAGGATCTCGGTGCTGCTAACTTCGTTTTGGGAATGGAGATTAAAAGAGATCACGCAAAAAGGAAACTCTGGTTGAATCAGAGAAAATCTGTTGAGACAATATTGCATAGGTTTAATAAGCATGGAAGTAAACCGATCAAGGTTTTTATTGTTATTGGGTAAATAGGTAGATGCGGACATGAACCGATCCCCCTAGATCTAGAACAAAACGAGATAGAACAAGATGCTTTCCCTAAGTTGCAATCATTGAGTTTACTATCCAAATAGGAATAGATAACATACCTTATGAATCTCTTCCTTATATCTTTGTTGTCCTCGCTTCACTCCAGTGCTCTTGTAGAATCAGATCTGTGATAACACAAACCAACCAACGTGAAATAAATAATAATAGAACTCAATGACAACCTAGACATGTGATCAAGGAATTATGTAATAAAATAATAATCATTTTATGGGAAAGAGACATGTCACTGTATTATATTGATGAAAAGTGGAAGATACAACCAAATTTCCTTGACGTCACAAGTTTCCTTTTAGTGGTCCTTTGTCCCAACACACACATACACTTGCTCTGAAATTGGCATGAATATGATCCACAAAAGCTTGATGGACAAATGGAGGCCTCAAGAATCACTAAAAATAGGATTCTTCACACTCTTCAGCCTATTCTCTCACCAATTCTCTGCTTGATTTTGCTCAAATTTACTTAACCTTTTCCATGAGAAGCCCATTATTATATAGGAGAAGGTGAAGTGGTTAAAGGGATGAGGATGATCCCACCAAATCAGAGAAACTAGTAGGATCGCAACCATATGGACACCACCTCACATTCTAGAATATTCCCCTTATAGAAACTTTGTGAAACCTATTTCCTCTTTTAGCTTTGGAACGCTGCCACACCCTGCCTATATAACAGCCTGCGGGAATCCCGCGGGCCAACTATAGGGCAGCCTGTGGAAATGATGGATTTTCACACTATGTAGTATGGGTAGCCTGTGGATCCTTTCTAAAAAGAAACTTTGCAGAGGAGGAAATAAGTCTCTCTTCTCAGGCAAAATTCATGTTGGGAGCTTGAACACATGTCTGTGATATCATCATTAGAATGACCAAAATAATTTGTAACACCTATTCATATAGGTGTAAATTTATCTACAGATCAGTGTCCCAAGACACAGGAGGAAGAAGAGGACATGTCCCATGTTCCATATGGCAGTGCAGTTGGTATTTTGATGTATGCAATGGTCTGTACTAGACCTGACATTGCACATGCAGTGGGAGTTTTGAGAAGTTATATGTCAAAACCATGGAAGGAGAATTGGACAACAATAAAGAGGGTCTTCAGGTATATTTGTGGAACTACCAGTTATGGATTGTGCTACCAAGGAAGACTAGGATTGGATAGAGTGGTGGACATACATGGATTTGTTGATGCACAATGGGCTGGAGATCTGGATCAGACAATATCTACAAGTCGATATGTGTTTAACCTATTTCGAGGAGAAATCAGTTGGATGACCAAAAGACAGGTTGTAGTGGCACTCTCAACTACAAAAGTTGAATACATGGCAGCCACTCATGCAAGCCAGAAAGCAATATGGTTACAGAGATTGTGTTCAGGTATTGGGTTGGTACAACAAGCAGTGACATTAGATTGTGACAGTTAGATTGAAATATTCCTGACGAAGAACCCAACTTATCATTCGAAGACAAAGCATCTTGATGTTCAGTGTCACTTTGTGAGAGACGTGGTTGAAGAAAAGAAGGTGTTGCTAGAAAAGGTTGACACTTTGAAGAATGTTGCAGATTCATTGAAAAAGTCCATGAACACAGAAAGGTTCTCCTGGTGTAGAGTAACAATGGGCATTGATGCCCTGTATTGTTGAATAAATAATCTTGTGAACCCCTGTATGTAAAGAAAAAAACAAGTGGGAGAATGTTGGGTATGTGTTATATTTTTTGCATGTGTGTGTCTGGGCACATTATATTCGACAAATGTGTCTCACGATCCAAACTCCCTTCACCGTTCATGTCGTGTAAGCTCAACGCTTCCTAGGGGGGTCTCAGTGGGGGGCAGACTAGGTATGCCCCCCCTTGGTTATGCGGAGCATTCGAGGAAGCCCCCCGAAATTTTCTTTTGGGCATTTTTTTCTATTTTTAACTATTTTTGATATTTTTAGCGGTTTTCTAAATTAATATCGGATTAAGGGATTAGGGTTTTGGTAGCTACGGAATACCTAAAACATTGTATATATTGTATGGTGAATGGTGAAATTAATACAATGAAGAGTTGAAAGGTGAGGTACCAAGGAAGACTGGTTTTCTCCTCGTTAAGGGTTTCCAACGTAAATCTCTGTGTACTATGTGTATGATCCATTGATTATTTTATGTGTTTCTTAAGAATCTATATGCATTCCTTTACTTCACAGGTTTAAAAATTACAAGATCCCTATTCAAAGGAATATATATTTGTTATTTATGATGATTTATCAAAGGGATATAGATTGTGGGATCCTAGTTCCTAGAAAATCATCATTACCAGAGATTTAATTTTTAATGAATCTCCTCTCATTAAGTCATAAAATGTATAAGTTAATGTGAAACAAGAACATGTACCATTGAATAATCTAGTGGGAGACCCAAAAATCTATAGACACAAGGAATAAATAAGTTGTAGATGATGAAAATATTCAAGAGAATGAGGGAATTCCACTACCAACACTCAGAATATCTACACATGAAATAAATCCCCCTAAGAGGTATATTGATTTTATTTTGTTCGTTGTTTTGATAAATAAGGATGTGGAACCTTATTGTTATCAATAAACAATTAATGATATTGATTATGCTAAATGGAAGACAATAATGAAAGAAGAGATGGATTCCTTAGTGGAAAGCAATAGTTGAGATTTGGTAGATCTTCCTAAAGATAGAAAGATTGTTGAATGTAAGTGAGTCTACAAATTGAAGAAAGATGTTGATGGTAAAATTGAAAGGGTTGTGAAGGGGTACTCTCAGATGAAATGTATAATTTTCCATGAGATTGTTTCACTGACCATTAATCTTGTATCTATTCATATTGTGAACTAATTGATTTTCATGATTTGGAGTTAGATCAATTAGATGTTAAAAAAACATTCTTGCATGGAGATTTGGACAAGGAGATATACATGTAACAATCACAGGATTTTTTGCAACATTTCAAAACATGATTCTTTTCAAGCTCAAGAAATCTTTGTATGGCCTATAGAAGTGGCCCAGGTAATGGTACAAAAAGTTTGATTCCTTCAAGATGAGCAAAAATTTTAGAAGAATTTAGTATGACCATTGTGTTTACATACAAAATTGAAAGAATATAATATTTATTATCTTGGTATTATATAAATTTGATACGTTTATTTCAAGAAAAAGTATGGGTGAAATCAATAGGTTAAAGGCTGAGATGGCTAAGAATTTTGATATGAAGGATCTAGGAGCAGCGAAACAAATCGTGGGCATTGAAATACACATAGATAGAAAAAATGGTAAGCTTTGGATTTCACAATAGAAGTATGTGGAGAAAATACTTCTAAGATTAGGGATGAATAATGTGATACTTGTAAACATCCCTTTCACTTCCCATTTAAACCTTTCTTCTGGTTTATTTCCTATTAGTGAGGAAGAAAATGATTATATGGATCATTTAAATTATGCTAATGTAGTAGGAAGTTCAATGTATGCAATTGTTTGTACTAGACTAGATATTTCACATGCAGTTGGTGTTGTTAGTGGGTACATAGAAAATCGAGGAAAAGAATATTGGAATGCAGTGAAATGGGTGATTTGATATCTAAGAGGCACAATTTATTATTGTATCACCTTTAATAGTATTAGTGGTTCTATATGTGGTTACATTGATTCAGATTTTTTAGTGATCTAGACAAGAGAAGGCAGAATATAGAGGTAGAATATATTGTTTCCTCACACGCTTGCAAAGAGGAAATCCGGGTGCAAGTTTGGAAGAATGTAGAAAAACATGATTGTATTATGAGACAATCAAAGTTCTATTCATTTAGATACAAATACAATTTAACATAGTAAGACGAAACATATTGATATTAAGTACCATTTTGTAAGACATATTTTTGATGGAGGTGGAGTAGATCTTAAAATTGTTCTCACTCGAGAAAATTGTACAAACATTTTTACAAAACCAATGTTATTAGAGAAACTATTGTAGCATTTGTCTTCTCTTGGATTTCTAAGGAGGAGATGAATGGGATTTGGCAAGGTATCATGTAAATTGGTGTCAAGGTGGATATTGTTAAAATTGTGACAACAATTAATTAAAACAAAATGTAAAATAAAATTTTTGTTTTACTGAACTGATGGAAGTTAGTATAACTAGAAGAAGTTTGGTTGAAAGATTCATATATATCTTTGAAACCCAATAAATGTAATGTTGTGTTGTAATCCTTGAATAATAACAGATATGTATACCTTGCTCTGTGGATGTTTCCTATTCATATATATCTTTAAAGCCCAATAATTGTAATGTTGTGTTGTAAGACTTGAATTGAATAATAAGAAATATCTAGATGTTTCCTTGACATGATTTTACCAAGTAAATCTTATGTGTTATTTTAGTTAGTTATTTGTCTTCTTGTCATTCTTCTTGCAATCTTATTGGTATGTTCAGGCCTCTAATACCATATTGGTATCAATATTGAGATTAGGTGCAAGGATTGGCCACTAATGCTTAATCCTTGTAACTATGATCTTTATTTCCTTTTACAATGCCATTAGAGCACAAAGGTATTCATTTGAAAACTATGTATTCATTTGCAGTGATCATTTAAAAGTATCAACCTCTTTGAAAAGTTGACCGAACGGATTCATTTTCCATCATAATCATATCAATATCGTTTAAATAAGTTTTCTCTTTCTATGATGTTTCGACCCAAATAATTCCATGTACATCAAGGCGAGTCAAGCGATTCGAGCATAGAGGTATTCATTTGAAAACTATCTAGTCATTTGTAGTGATCATTCCAAAGTTTTAACCTCTTTTAATAGTTGTGAATAGTTGACCTAGTGGATTAATTTTCCGTTAGAATCATATCAATATCGTTTTTCAAAATGTTTTCTCTTTCTATGATGTTTCGAACCAAATAATTCCATGTTCTTGAGACAGATTCTTTAAAATGCTTGATCCAGTCCTTGGTTTCTATCAATTTTTAACATGCATATACTTCACAAGTATTTCGATGAAATATATGATTCGACCATTCTACATATTATTAAAATAACATGGCATGTTCCTCTATCAACAAGGTTGCATGGCAGCAGAGTCCCTGCCAGGTTAGGATGGGAGTAAATGTGACCTAGTACAAACACGTGGCTAGAAAGTTGAAATGCATTGAAATACTTTTATACATAGGAAATATGTACTTTTGTAATGGATTGCAGGTTTTTGGGTTGACTATATACAAAAAGAACCAACATTTATGTGATACAGAAATTGGGCCTCTGATGTTCTTTGTGATACAAAAATCGAGGAGTGGAGTCGCGGACTATAGAAATTCATCACAAATAAAAAAATTATACATACGAAATATGTACTTGTATAAAGTAGATATTTAGTTTTATACATATGAAATTTCTACTTTTATAAAGTATGGGGAAGAGATTTTATAGAGGATGCAGGGAGCCCTCATTGCATACTTAGCCATTTTTTGGATTGCGGGTTCTCGAGCTGGCTGGTTCAAAATTGGGCCTCTGATGTTCTATTGCCTACAAATAGCACCGACAGTTCCATGATATACAAAATGGTAGGCGGAGTTTAGTTTTCTTTAAAACTAAGGCTTTTCTTGGACAAAAAGATATAGCATTGCCTAATTAGTTTTCTTTGCACATGTTTTATAGAGCATGCAAGGAGCGGTCATTCCATACTTCGCCAGTTTTTGGATCGTGGGTTCTCGGGCTGGTGGTTTCAAAAATGGGTCTCTGTTGTTCCATTCCCTACAAACAACATCGATTTCAGGTGTCAAGAGCTATTTGATTCCAGTAAACTAGTTTTCCTCTTCCAAATTAGTCATGTGAGGTGTCATAAGTGCCTCCTTAGTGTCGTTATCATGGCATCATGTCTGAAC
>JZKD02S1917347.1:331426-390881 GCA_000966675.3 Picea glauca
GATTCAAAATGAAAATGTCTCCTTGGTATATATAGGAGACTAGGAGGTTTTAATGGCCTAAAGCCGACATAAATAAAATAACATTACTAATATAAATCACAACTAATGGACTAAAACCGACATAAATAAAATAACATTACTAATCTAATATGCCCCAATTAAGTGGTAATGATCCAATATTAGGGCTTAACATAAGTATGGCCTATGAAAAAGTATTTTTAAATGTAAAATGTAAAGAAAGAATAGACACATTTTTATTTAGATTGAAGTAGTGAGCAACATAAACAAAATCTTGTCCTTCATGTTTAACGACACATGGGAAGAAGGTACAAAACACAATTAAAACAAATACCAGAAATTGGAAAATACTATTAAGAAACAATTCTATATTCAAATAAGATGTGTTACAAAATACTGTTGAGGCTATTTGCGACAACGATTATGATTTCTCCTGTAGTCGACCAATTAAAGGTATGTACATTGATGAAGCTTCTTCACACTTTTCTTGACGTTCAAACTCTTTATTCGTAAAAAACAAGTTGAATATCAATTTTGGGTTTTGTACTTAATCAGTGCTGCGACGTACATCTATCCCAGTTTTTTGAATACCTTGTTTCTTCCAGATATGGCCTACTTGCAATAGATTCTTATTCAACATTCTATTCTTTGTCAAGTATTAATTTCCTTCTTCCGTCAAAAAGTTGGGGTTTAAGGTTTTTTCTTTGCAATTTTCCTGAGAATTCACATCCGAGACAACTTAGAAATGTGATTCAGGCCGATTTCAAAGTGAACAAAGTCGTTTTATGTCACAATATTTAAGGAATGGGAAAAAAATTCAAGTATATAGTGGCTGGTATTCTCCCTGTATTCGATCATCTGTTTGGTTGAGAAGCCTGTCTGAGGATTTCTGTGTCAAAATTCTTTTCTTTATTACAGTAAATTGGAAGAAACTTCCAACCCAGATGAAAAATGAAAATATGTTGAGGTACATAACTTCTTCAAGTAGCTGAGGTGTGGAAAGTGCATCAAATGCTGGAGAATGCACCAACACAGATCTAGCAAGTGTATCAAATGTTGCAGATCTCATCAAAATATATATTTCCTCCTAGAGGGGGAGGTATGGTGGCCCACATAAAGGTATGGAATGTTTGGAGGTGACGCCAAATATGTGGACTCTGCAACTACATCTAGAGGAAACCGAACAAACTTTGACAAAGTGTTAGCGCTGGAAGTCGCTTCTGGATTGCTTGCAGAAGCAGAGCCCAACGCCCATCGGTTTTAATGTCATGGTTTGATAGATGGGTGATCAAATGGGTAGAGACTCGAACAGGTATCACTTCAAAATAGGAACTGTATCTAATAACAAGGAACAAAGGAGGTCTTGAACCAACTTCAGTCAGGGAGTTGGTTTAAACATGGGTAGGCGGAAGACTTGGGAGAAGAATGAACAAACTATCTCAAGAAACAGGCCTTTCGGTAGCTCGTAGAGGAAAAAATCTGAATACAAGATCTGCTTGGTTTAGGGCTTTAAGAAACTAAAAGGAAGACTTGACTGGATCCTCCAATTCCAAGTCATTCAGTGCTGAGAAGTTCACATGGACTGTTTAGAACAACACAACTGCTACAATGATCCAACATACATCATCCTATAACAGTCACAACTCGACTGGATCCTCCAATTCTGAGCTGCTCTAATACAACATACACAAAGATATGAAAGAAACTGACATTCATCTGGCAAGAAGTCTCAAGAGTCCAGAAATAGCCAGAACACAATTCTTCATTAAATTTTTTACAATTGGGAGTCTTGCTCCACCATCGATACTTACAAAAATACCAATATTGATTCTATATACTCAGGAAAATTCACCTCATAGAGGCGTGTCTGGTCACCCAAAGCTTGGTGTCCCTTCAGTCAAACTCGGACTGATATCTTTTCTTAAGCACCATCTTAACTACACATGGCTACTGCAAGGAGGGTAGCTAAACCATTAAACATCAAGCTAGTGTGTGCATACTTTCCTGTCTATTCGAAGATTTCGGTATGGATCCTCGAAATAATCGGTACATAGTACCCCCTTCGAGTAGACTGCTTGCCAGATTCTCCATACCTCACATTTAATGATCGAAATGAGGTCTCAACCACCTGCTCTTGATTTCATTAACTCTGAACGAGACATATTATCGAAGTCGGGTTGAACTGGGCTTGGAGGGCGTGGCATTCCCTTCTGTGGAAAAACCTGGTGCTTTGGCGCCTTTGCATAACTATCTTCCTTTCTCAAGTGACCGCGGGTTGTGGCCCTGCGCTTACTCCCAAAGTTGCTTTCGGCATTTTGGGGTTCGCGGATAGGAGGTCGATGGTTTTCCCTCCTTCAAAATTTCGATGGGCGAAATGCCAGGATGGTCTAACGATCGCTACGCACTCCTCCGAGATGAACGGCTGAGAATGTGTCGTGATGTCGCGGGCCCCAGCTTCGACGCTTTCAACACTGTCGGGGCTCAAGGTTTCGCTATGTTCAAAGACATAAAACCTTCACCCTTTGCACTTGCGATCGCCGAAATGCTGACGTGACCAGATCTAGTGCCACGTGCCCTTTGGGATGAACGGTTGTCATCCATTTCTGAATGTGTTATGGGCACTATCCATTGCGCTAACCTTGGCACAGCTTTTCTAATCGTGATTTCCCGCCCACTGCTGATCTGATTATAAGGATGGATCCGGACCATTGACACTATAATCCTGCCCGCTCGCTTGATTTTAAGTCCAAAAAGGACTTTTTCTGTGCGTCGCACTTGGGCGCTTCTCGTGCAACCTGTAGACCTGGATGTCCTGGTGTCAAAGACAAGTAATGTTGCTAACATTAGGCACCATGGGGGATAGAGTCGTCCCTGTGATTCTCTAAGGACTAATTTTGCAGTTCCAGTACCTTGTTGTTGGGTTATGGAGTCACTTACTAAGCCGAAACAATAAACGTAAAGAACAAAGAACAATATTTACAAAATATAGGAGCCATTGAAGGCTTAGACAAAACATTTTTTAAGAAAATGCCCATTTACTGGGCTACTGAAAACCTCTTCCCCCTCTGAATCCTGCAACCTAAACGTGTTATTTGAGAAAGTCTCAGAGATTCTGAAAGGCCTGACCCACAGGGCTTCAAATTTACCATGTTTTCCCTTGTCTTGCTTAGGAGCATCCCATTTCAGCACCAGGTCTCCTATCTGGAACCGCTCCTTCTTGGATTTCTTATCGAAAACTTGCTTGATATTTTGCTGATGGTCCTGAATTCGGTCTATTACCTACTCTCTGGTGTGTTGGACTTCCACTAGATGATGAATCCTTCTGATCATGTCATCAGGATCCTCCTGATAATCCTGGAAGAATTTAGCTACAGGAAAGGCCAAATGAGAGGGGAAAATAGCCTCCACTCCATAGACTAATTGGAAAGGAGAGACACCGATAGATATCTTTGTGGTCACTTGGTTGGCCCATAGAGAAAATTTTAATCTGGAATGCCAGGCCTTCTTGTTGTCTTCCAACAACCTTTTGATGATTCTTATCAGGCTTTTTTTGGAGGATTATGCTAAACCGTTTCCTTGTGGATAATATGGGGTGGACTGAATCAGTTTGATCTCGAAATGTTCACAGAACTTGGCTAATGGATCAGACCCAAAAGTGGCTACATTATCAGTGACAATCTTATTTGGGCAGCTAAACCTTGTGATGAGGTCCTCCAAAAATCTGATGATTACCTTGTGGGAAGCACTCCTCGTAGGGATAGCTTCAATCCACTTGGTAAAGAAATCTGTAGCAGTCATGATCCACCTGTGCTCCCCACTAGAAGCAGGGTGAATTTCCCCAATGAAATCTAGGCCCCATTACTAGAAAGGTCCTGAAACCACCATTGGTTTTAACGGAAGAGACTTCAGCTGCTTCTTTCCTGCAAATTTTTGACATTTGATGCAAGCTCTGACCCTTTCACACGCATCAGTGAACACGGTAGGCCAGTAGTATCCAGCCCTGAGGATTTTGTGGGCTGTGGCTTTCTAGAAATGGTGCCCTCTGCACAGACCACTATGAAATTCAGCCACGATCATTTCGGCCTCTTTTGGACTCGTGCATTTTAAAAGCACCCCTAGGGGGTCTTTCCAATATAACACTTGATCGATCAGGCAGTATCTGACTGCCTTGAGCTTCAGATCTCTTGCTTTGTTCCTTTGCAGGCCATCTGGGGGCCGCAAATCTTATAGAAAGTATATGACATCCTTATACCAAGGACATCGAGCTAATGGGGGCTCTCTTCGGGGGTCCATTTCAGACAACCGACTTTGTGGAATTCCTGAGCATTCATTTATGAAACTTATCCCCAGATCTTGGCAGTTTTTTTCAGCCAACAGTTTGGCTAAACCTTGACCTTTGATCAATTTGGTGGGCCTTATTTCCAGGTCAAATTCCAGTATTTTGGCTATCCATTTACTCCTCCTCCCATTTATGTCAGGCTGAATAAGAATGTCTTTAACAGCAGCCGAGGGGACATAGGCGATGATCTTTGACTATAGGACATAGGTTCTAAAAGATTTAAGAGCTTTTACTAAAGCATAGGCCTGCTTCTCCATAGTGTCATACCTGACCTCGACATCTCTCAATGCTCAGCTGAAATAAGCAATGGGCTGCTCTAGCCCATTGTCATTTGTCTGTAATAGAATAGCCGCCACCGTGTCAGGGGAGGCAAAGGAGAAAATAAGGAAATCCTTCGAGTAGTCAGGACTGATAAGCACAGGAGCTTCAGTCAAGGCTTTCTTGATTTTCTCAAAGGAATGTCGTGATTGAGGGGTCCGCCTTACTTCATTTCCTTTCTTCAACATGGCTGTTATAAGCTTTACCTCCTCAACAAAGTTAGACACAAACCTCCTCAGAAAATTAATTTTACAGAGGAAAGATTAGACCTCCTTCTTAGACCTCGGGATAGATAAGTCTTGTATCACCTCAACTCTGCTGGGGTCAATTTTGACTCCTTTCGCTGATACTATGTGGCCTAGTAATTTCCCCTCCTTCATGGCGAATAGAGATTTCTTGGGGTTTAATGAGATGCCAAAATTTCTGCATTTCAAGAAAACCTTCCTGAGATGGCGACGTTGTTCTTTATCATATTTTGAAAACACTGTGATGTCATCCATATAAACGACCACAATTTTATCCTTTTCCCCAACAAAAGCTATGTCCATGGCACGCTGAAACGTTGCTCCTGCATTCATTAACCCAAATGGAATCTTGGCGTACATGAATGTTCCCCATGGAGTGGTAAATGTCGTCTTTTCTCTGTCCTCAGGCAGAACATAGACTTGATTGTAGCCAGAGAAACCATCAACCATGGATATCCTAGAAGCTCTTGTTACCCTCTGCAGTATATGTTCCATCTTTGGTAAGGGGTAGTTATCTTTTCGTGAGCTCCTGTTCAAGTTTCTGAAGTCTACACAGAGTCAGATCTCTCCACTGTTTTTCCTTACTGGCACCAAGTTGGCCACCCACTCTGACTATCTCAGTGGTACAATGATCTGAGCTTGAAGAAGCTTCTTCACTTCCCTCTCCATGATAGGCAGCAACATAGGATTGATCTGTCTCAGCTTCTGCCTAAATGGCTTTGCATCTTGATTTAACAGGATTTTATGCTCGATGAAAGAAATGTCATATGTTTTGAGATCTTCATATGTCCAGGCGAAAACATCCGCAAATTCCCTCAAAAGTCCAATGTATTCAGACAATTTAACATACTTGGGCTCACTCTCGGTCCCAATGTTGCACTGAATAGTATCAACGTCCTCCTCCAAGACTTCTCCCTTTAATGACACATCATTTCTATCAAAAATCCTTTCCAAAGGAACCAGTCCTCTGGGAATATGGTTGTTGGGTAGCTGTACAATGTCACGCTCTGCAATCTTATTTAGAAAAATACCCCTAACGAGCTCTTCCTCTGAGACGACGTCTTGGTCGATGTGCATTTCTGAAAATTCCTCGACAGTCTCCAAGAACCTCTTGACCTCAAGATCATCCTCGAATACCTTCCAATGTTTGACGTTGTCAGGTATGGAGGGCCTAGATTTTACCTCTACATCATATCTGAATTTGGGCGGAAAGGGTACTTTGAAATTACTAGCCAATGTAGCCAAGGAATCTGCTAAGGTGTTCTCCTCTCTAGGGATGAAATAAATATTAAACGCTGAGAAGAAACTATCAATAAGGTCCCAAACCTCATTCCTGTAACTTCTGAGTCAAGGATTCTTAGCCTGATAAGAATTCCTGATCTGCTGAACTACCAACTCTACATCTCCAAAAACTGCTACTTCCTGAATTCCCATTTCCTTTGTGGCTCTTAATCCCAAGACAAGAGCTTCATACTCTACCACATTTTTTGTAGCTTCAAATTCTAATTTGTATGACAGAGATATCGTTTCCTGAGCAGGTGATGCGAAAACCACCCCAGCTCCATCGCCTTCCTTGGAAGAGGCTCCATCAAAGAACATTTTCCAAACGGGGGTGATAGGGGGGGGGGAATTCAGGGGAAATGGTGGGTTGCTTTCTGAGTTTAAGAGGAGGTTCAGGAGCATTGGTGAGTTGTAGCACACTAGATCCTAAATCAGTGTCTAAGGCAAAAATGGGATGTTTGGTGTTTGGTAGGGTTGGCCTCATCGTTGATTATATAGGCCAGTTGGGCTTCCCTGTATAGTCTTCTATGCTCTCCTCCAAACACTGGGATAGTAGCATATGTGAGGTCCATCTGTAAGGTTCCCCCCAGTATTTTAATCCAAGATATTGATAACAACATACCAAACTTTGGGGGGACATCGGCCACTACAATATCCATGATCACACTTTTCATGGGCAACTGAAACAAGGTCACAACCAGGTCTTTGATAACTCCTAGACATTGAACTTTCCTAGAGTCAAAGGAATAGAGGTCATGGTAGGCTCGGGTGACTTCTAACCCTAATTCCTCCATAACAGTTTTGGGCATGAGGTTGTGAGAAGCCCCCAAATTCATAAAGCAATTGTGCAGTACCTTATTATGTATGTTCAAGGAAGTGTAGAAGGGAGTGGATGAGTCATTCCTGTCTTCTACCATAGGACCTAGGATAACTGCAGGCTTTTCATCTTGTAAATTGATGGATTCTATGGGAAGGCATGAGGTCTCGGGCTGCAGAAGTTTAGAGAATCATTTCTTGAACCCTTCATGTTTAATTAATTCGGTTAGAGTCACCGAGATCCTGATCTTTTGAATCTCATGCTCGAAATTAAAGGAGGATGCAAGATTCAGAATTTCTCTTATTTCGGGAGAATGACTCTGGACTATGTGAGAGAGGGGTTGGTGTTTCTTACCTCTGTGATTGTCCACCATTTCATTAGCAGGATTCTTTGCTCCCCGCTCAGGAATATCAAGTGCCATTGTCCTCTTCTTAGACCTCGGATCATAACTGCCTTGGTTGCCACTAGCCCTCTCACCTTTGCTCAGTTCATTTAGCTGACTGTCCATGAGGGACTCCTCATATGCTGATTGGGTGAGATGAGGAAAAGGAGGAGTGTCTCCGAAGTAATGGATTTCAGGATCCAAGTCATTTGTTTCCCCTTCTTCTTCCTCATCCACAAAATTGTTTTGAAAAGGGGCCTGAATTTTTTGGTCATCTCTGTCCCTTTGCATCATCGGGGGAGCAATATTGTTTGGCCTTCAAAAACCTCCTTTATTTTCAGCGCTCTGAGGGCCCTTGTATGCTTGCCTCCTCAGGGGAGAGGGGAGTGACAAAGTCTTGTCCCTGCGGTCCCAGACCAGGAGAGGAAAACTCGACAGGAACACTCCCAAAATTTAGGAAACAGGAAACTGCAGAAACATGCTTGTCGGGAAACTGAGGAGGAGAAAAAGGAGCTCCCACAGAAGGATATGGTGAATTACCTGGTTCAGTGATGGATGCTTCTTCTTCATATGCCTTTCCCTTTCTGAGCACCACCTTTGGATCTGTTTCAGGCATAGCTAGAGGCAGTTGTGGATGAGACCCCGTATGCCTTCCTCTGAAAGCCACAATTAATCAAGGTAGGTCCGCCACAGTGGAGTCATCACAATGAAGTCGCTAGGTGCTTATTAGCAATCTTGAAAGGCTCTGATAATCCGATGCAACTTCGGATTTAGAGGCTCAATGTCATTCTACCCAGGGAAAATCTTAAACTTCGTCCCTGACAACGGTGCCAAAAATGTTAGCGCTGGAAGTCACTTCTGGATTACTTGCAGAAGTAGAGCCCAACGCCCATCTGTTTTTATGTCACGGTTTGATAGATGGGTGATAAAATGGGTAGAGACTCGAATAGGTATCGCTTCAAAATAGGAACTGTATCTGAAAATAAGGAACAAAGGAGGTTTTGAACCAACTTCAGTCAGAGAGTTGGTTGAAAGATGGGCAGGCAAAAGACTTGGGAGAAGAATGAAAAAACTATCTCAGGCAACAGGCCTTTTGGTAGCTCGTAGAGGAAAAACTCTGAATACAAGATCCGCTTGGTTCAGGGATTCAAGAAACTGAAAGGAAGACTTGACTGGATCCTCCAATTCCAAGTCGTTCAGCGCTGAGAAGTTCATAGGGACTATTTAGAACAACACAACTGCTAGAGTGATCCAACATACATCATCCTATAACAGTCACAACTCGACTGGATCCTCCAATTCCGAGATGCTTTAATACAACATACACAAAGATATGAAAGAAACTGAAATTCATCAGGAAAGAAGTCTCAAGAGTCCAGAAATAACCAGAACACAATTCTTCATTAAAGTTTTTACAACTGGGAGTCTTGCTCCACCATCGATACTTACAAAAATACCAAGACTGATTCTATATACTCAGGAAAATTCACCTCACATAGGCATGTCCGGTCACCCAAAGCTTGGTGTCCCTTCAGTCAAACTCGTACTGATATCTTTTCTTAAGCACCATATTAATTACGCATGGCTCCTGCAAGGAGGGTAGCTGAACCATTAAACATCGAGCTAGCGTGTGCAAACTTTCCTATCTATTCGAAGATTTTGGTATGGCTCCTCGGAAGAATCAGTACATAGGACCCCCTTCGAGCATACCGCTTGCCAAATTCTTGATACCTCATATTCAATGATCGAAATGAGGTCTCAACCACCTGCTCTTGCTTTCATTAACTCCGAACGAGACACAAGATCGAAGTCGAGCTGAACTAGGCTTGGAGGGCATGACATTCCCTTCTGTGGCAAAACCCAGTTCTTTGGCGCCTTTGCATAACTATCTTCCTTTCTCAAGTGACCATGGGTTGTGGCCCTGCGCTTACTCCCAAAGGTGCTTTCAGCATTTCGGGGTTCACGGATAGGAGGGAGATGGTTTTCCCTCCTTCAAAATTTCGATGGGTGAAATGTCAGGATGGTCTAACGGTCGCCACATGCTCCTCTGGGATGAATGGCTGAGAATGTGAAGTGATGTCGTGGGCCCCAGCTTCGGCACTTTCAACGTTGTCAGGGCTTGGGGTTTTGTGATGTTCAAAGACATAAAACCTTCACCCTTTGCACTCGCAATCGCTGAAAAGCCGATGTGACCAGATCTAGTGCCATGTTCCCTTTGGGATGAACGACTGTCATCCATTTCTGAACGTGTTATGGGCACTATCCATTGCGCTAACCTTGGCGCATCTTTGCTAATCACGATTTCCCACCAACCACTGATCTGATTATAAGGATGGATCCGGACCGTTGACACTATAATCCTGCCCGCTCGCTTGATTTTAAGTCCGAAAAGGAATTTTTCTGTGCATCGCACTTGGGCACTCCTCATGCAACCTACAGACCTGGATGTCCTGGTGCCAAAGACAAGTAATGTTGCTAACACAAAGAACATGGATTTCTGTCAAGTCGGCTACCAGAGCCACATTAAGGTCATCAAACTATGAAATAGAAACTCTTGTAGTGATAACAATTCGATACAGTGGCCAAATCTGTGTTGTTGGAAGAAGATATATACTTAAATGAAGAACTATCTTGCAGGTGACCTAAAAATCCATTATAGTTCCCAGCAAGAAAACAAAGAAGTTCAACAAACAAATCTCCAGGCAGCCTTTTCAACCAACCAAAGCATCGAACACAGGGAGAACACCAACCAGAACATACTTGTTCTTTTTTTTCATCCTCTCTAAGTTTCTCTTGTATAACATAGTTTTTTTTTACTCGAATCTCACGTCACATAAAACCAATCTCTCTTCTTTCATCTGCCCCTCAATCGAATCTCTAAGTTGTCTTACATGTCCATGACCAGGAACATTAGAACAAAGACACCCTAAAGCGCAACCCTTTGATAATAGAGAGAAATGGAAATAAGTATTTAAAAGCAAGGTTGGATGGTCTTCCATACATTTTGTGTTGATTCATTTTAATGAAAGATGTTCTCGATATTTTCAGTTATTAATGCCAAACTTTTTGAATATGTACGTTGAATAGTGACTAGAATCACGTATTAAAATTCCCATATCCGAGCAGATTCTCAAATATGACATCTAAGATATGTAAAATATTAAAGAGGGACATGATGTCAAGGCCTCTGTAGGTGACATGTTTGTGAACTATGTTGAAGCTTTTAAGAAAACTAAAATTGCACAAGCAAAAAAAAAAAAAAAAGTATTTTTGCAAATTCAAAATGCAGGCAAAAAGAAATTACCAGATCCCATAATATTCGGCTGTCTATTCATTTTAATGGTAGATGTCCTCAAGATTTCCAGTTATTAAAGCCCATCATTTCAAAATGCACAATATTAAAGAGGGACATGACATGAAGGCCTCTGCAGGTGACACGTTCGTGAACTATGTTGAATCTTTTAAGAAAACTAAAACAACAGAAACAAAAAGAAACAAAAAAAACACTATTTTCACAAATTCAAAATGCAGGCAAAAAGAAATTACCAGATCCCATAATAGTCACCTGTCTATTCATTTTAATGGGAAATGTCCTCGAGATTTTCAGTTATTAAAGCCCATCCTTTTGAAATTCACAATATTAAAGAGGGACATGACGTCAAGCCCTCTGTGGGCGACATGTTCGTGAACTATGCTGAAGCTTTTAAGAAAACTAAAACTGCAGAAGCAAAAAAAAAAAATCACAAATTCAAAATGCATGCAAAAAGACACTTTCATAGGTAAGGCACTTTAGTACTCAATGTTCTTCAAATTCAATGACATTTTTATTATTTGAGTAAAGGGGAAAAAACATCTGACAACCTAGAAGGAAGGTCATATATGATGGATAACTCATTGGTAAAAGCCATAGCGAGAATGCGAATTGAGTATCTAATAACCGCAGAACTACATTGCGTTTGAGTCTTCAGCTTTCCATGCTTGTTCAAAATCAAAAACAAGGAAGGGATGAATATTAGCCTATCTATTTATTTTAATGGGAAATGTCCTCGAGCTTTCCAGTTATTAAAGCCCATTTTTTCGAACCTGTCTGGTCGATTATGACTTTTGAAAGAATATTTAATGTTTATTGGGAAGCACTTAATGTAGCAGGGATGGAGCCCTATGTAACATATGATACTACTATTTTTCTATTTTTTTCGACGAGCATATGTAGAACGCACGTAAAGAAACGTAATTCGAGAATGCTATTTTATTTGCACATGAGCCCTTGAAATTCAAATAGTCCGCAAGTCTGATTGTCTATTTTGTATATCATGAAACTATCTGTGTTATTTGTAGGACATGAAACAACAATAGCCAAAGTTAGAGCCCGCCACCCCGAGAACCCACGATCCAAAAAATGCTTACTATATTTTTGTGTGTTTTTTTGTCCACCAGGGTATGTAAAACGACGTACGTAAAGTAAACTATTTCGATAATGCTAATTTTTTTGGACATGATGGCCTTCAAATTCAAATAGTCCGCAAGTCTGATGGTCAATTTGTATATCGAGGAACTCTCTGATTGTCAATTTTCAGCCGCCCACCCCGAGAACCCGCAATGCAAAAACTGGCTAAGTATGGGATGAGGGCTTCGTGCATGCTTTATATACCTACTTTATAAAATTACATATTTCCTATGTTTAATTTATGTTGTCCAGGAAACCTATAATTTGATAAATTTCAATGTATTCTATCCAGGATCCCTTCCTTTAAAGAAAACTAATTCGGAAATGCTAATGTATACACCATATTTCGATACCACCCATCCACCAAGCCACGTCCATAAAATTGGCTAAGTAAGAAATCGAACGATGACCGTTTAGACTGATCGCAGAACTCTCTGTGCTATTTGTAGGGTATGGAACAACAAAAGCCCAATTTTCAGCCCACCACCCCGAGAACTCACGATCATTAACCTATGCTGTCCAGGAAACCTATAACTTCATAAATTGCATTCTCTTCTGTCCAGGAGGTTTTTTTTTAAAGAAAACTAATTCGAGAAAGCTAATGTATACACCACAAACGACCTGTCATAGTATGCAATTGAACTACAACCGCTTGGAATGACCACAGAAGCACGAGAAACTAGAGTCAAATGAAGTTTATAACAAGAAATCAAAAGGGAGAGAACAACTATATCTCCCACATAGCAAAAGGCAATTTCATAACTATGAAATCGTAGTAACACAGAATCCATGGAAAAAGAATTGACATCTATGAAATATATTTTGATCTCGACAAAATCTACTTCAAAGCATAACAAATGCAATTGACATCATCTGCAATTCTTTACTCTGTTATTTTATCTTAATAAGCCCAATTTTCAACCCACCACCCTAGAAGCCGCGATCATTAACCTATGTTATCGAGGAAAACTACAATTTCATAAATTGCATTCTCTTTTGTCGAGGATGCCTTCATTTAAAGAAAACTAATTCGGCAAAGCTAATGTATACACCAAACATGACCTGTCATAATTCAATAGAACCTATCTGCGAAGACGTGTCCATAAAACTGGCCAAGTATGCAACCGAACGATGGTCGCTTAGAATGACCACAGAAACATGACAAAATAGAGTCAAATGTAGTTTACAACAGGAAAGTAAAAGGCAGAGAACAACTATATCTCCCACACAACAAAAGGCATTCTCATAACTATGAAACCATAGTAACACAGAATCCATGGAAAACGCATTGGCAACTATGAAATATATTTTGAGGCTGGAAAACTCTGTTTCAATGCATAACATATGCAATTTTTATAGATCCAACTGTAGATGCAGCATCCCAACATTGAAAACCCTGGGAAAACAAGAAAAAGAACCAAATAAGAACCTATCCAAGAAGCACCAAAAGGCCCAAGTGCAGGTGCAGGACTAGAACCCTGCAAAGTCGAATCAAGCAACAATAAACAGCATCCAACGAAGAAAGGAACATGCAGAAACCACCCCCCCAAGAACAAATCTCTTCCAATCGCGACTACAGAAACCCAAACGTGAAAACTGTAACAACACGAACATGCAAGAATGAACAACGAGAACATGCAAATAAGAAATCAGTGCCATGAAAAAAGAAAGCATGGACCAGTGAACCAGCAATGCCGCTGGAGCATATAAATTTAAAAAACGAAAGAAAATGTCATGTAAAAATCCTGTTAAGTAACCATTCAACACTACCAAGGTTGTTAGGTAAACATTTAATTCTGTCAAAAATGAACTGCAAACATTTAAGAAAAAAATTCAATGTGGCAGGTCTCTGACGTATCCCAAATAAATTCATATATTTTTTGTAACAATAGTTTGAACACGAGAGAATGTATTGCAAAGACAAACTTTGGATATGCCACCATATCAAACATTTCCATAAATTTACCTAGCATAAAATGCTAAACCAAACATTTGAATTAATGGTAGCATTAATCCACCTTCGACGAATGCATAACAAAATTTATGATTCCAAAAATACCATATACTACCAAATACTTTGGAAATGCAAACATATTTTACATTGGGAATAGTGAAGGTGGAAATAAGACCTCCAATCCTTTGTCCAATCAGATCTTGACAAACATGATAATTTTTATTATACAAAAATCGATGTTTTCACTTCCCTTGTTCCAACAATAGATAATAGGGAAATATTTATGGTCAATGCACAAGCTAATGTCGGGTCAATGATTTATCGATAGCTATAGTCCCTCTATGCCTACGGTAGGGACTAATAACACAGGGGGAGTATATTATAATAGTGCATTATGATCATATCTGTGTGTGAATAAGGAAGGTTAGCGTCTTTTCCTGATGAGAATAATAGTTGACGGTGTGGATTTATTGGTGATTATGTTTCTTGTGGTACTTCTCTCATGTACAGATGAGGAAAAGAACCAAGAGCACTCAAATCGAAGTTTTAAGTGCCATGCATTATCACAATCATTGTATGGTGTTTACAGATTGCAGGACACATGCTTCTAACATCTTCATTCACAGTCAACTTCTAGGCAACAGTGTATACTTTCTTGGGAAAAATTCACCATAGTCAAACCTAAGGGTTATGCTTGTGAAAGTACACGACAGATGGGTCATGGATCCATATATATTGGTGGTATATATACTAAGTATATATACTGGTGGTATGTATACTTAGTATATATAGCACTGGTATATACACTAGTATATATACTTAATATATATAACGATATATACTTAATATATATACTAAGCATATATACCAGTGTATATACTATTGGTATATATACTAGGTATATATGAATCCATCTTCCATGACCTATGGGTTGTGTACTTTCAGGCATCAACCTAGTTACATAACCCTTAAATTTGACTACGGTGAATTTTGTTGGAGAAGGTATATACACTGTTGGGGGAGAAGTTGATGGTGAAAGGAGATGTCAAAAGCAAGTTTCCTACATGTTGGAAATTGTAATTACAATTCAGTGAGATCTTCACGTAGTCTTCGATTTGTCTGTCAGTCGAAATCTATCAGTAGTCAAAATGTCAGGCAGACAGTCTGACAAGTCTGCAAGTGTAAATTCGCATACTTACTCAAAAGTAAGTCAGCAAGAAGGAGAACTATAATTGAAGCTGAATTCTATCTTCTCAAATTAGATTAAGTATTTGAAGAGTCAGTCGTAATTATGGTTGAGTTAAATGTTAAGTCAGTCTTATCTTCTGAAGGAAGTTTATATAAGTCTGAGTTTCTTAGTTATAATAGATGATGAATAGATAGATACATAGAGAAAAGGAGAGAGGGATACAGAGAAGCAATTCAAGAACTAGCAACAGCTGAAGAGTTGACATAAGAAGTATTAGATCCGAAGCTCATTTTGTTAATGTATTTTCTAATCAGAGCACATTGTGCCAAAGTTCATTAATATCAAGTATTTTGTATTTCTTACAAGTTTCTGTGTTATTTCTCTATTATATTCCACATTCGTAAATCATTCTATATAGTGTGTGTATTCACAATGCCCAACAATCTGGTAGTCTGTGCACTGCACAGTGATCTTGAGAACTCTGTCGCATAGATTGTTTGGTACACGGTATTTTAAACTTCTTTACGTAGAGTAGACTGCATACATCACTCTTTACCCTTCAATTTGGTATCAGAGCAGGTTCTACCAGAACGAGTTTGTCAAAGCAGAAACTCTGTTGAAAGTAAAAAAAAAAAATGGCTTCTACCTCAAATCTGCAACCTCCCACTTTTACAGGCAAGAACTATGAGATGTGGTCCTTTACCATGAAGGATTTGTTATGAGGTCAAGATGTATGGGATATATTTTAAAATGGTTATGTTGAACCGACAGATCAGGCAACATATAACGCCCTCACACAAGCTGACAAATATGTCTTGAAAGAACAAAGAAAGAAGATGGAAAGACATTGTTTTATATACATCAAGCCATGCATGAGAGCATACTTCCAAGATTTGCATCAGCAATGTAGGCCAAGGAAGCATGGGATATATTACAAACCTCTTATCAAGGTAAGGATAAAGTAAAAACTGCAAAACTTTAGATTCTAAGAAGAGATTTTGAAACTATGTTAATGAAGATTCAAACATGGTAGATTCTTTCTACACACATCATTTGACTGATAAATCAAATTAAGTCTCACGGTGAAATCATAGATGATAGGAAATTTGTTGAGAAAGTGCTTAGAAGTCTTCCTCCTAAATTTGATACTCTAGTTGTAACTCTAGAAGAAGGAAAAGATCTGAGCCAATTTAGTTTAGATGAACTGCAATCTTCCCTCGTCAATCATGAACATAGATTGAATAGGTCAAATATGTCATTAGAAAATGATTTTTCCACATAGTCATCTATATGTTGTGGAAGAGGAAGGGGGAGAGCTAACTCGATAGGTAGAGGAAGAGGTTCTGACAAAAGTGGATGCAATAGAAATACTGGAAATACTGGTGGAAGAGGTCAAAATCCAAGTACCATCCAGTCAACTTGTCAAAAAATTGACAAATCAAAGATTCAATGCCATTACTGTAAAAAGTATGGACATTACGCATATGAGTGCAGAAAGAGACAGTATAATCAAAACAAGCAAAGTCAAGATCAACCACACAAAAAAAATAACCAAAATCGACCTATGTTTATGGCACACGTTGTAGCTATGTCTAGCACAGAATAAATGTCTAATATAGTGTCACCAGTTGAATGCAATGTTTCTCAAGCAAGTCCATGTGACATGTAGTATTCAGATTCAGGCTGCAATAACCACGTGACAGGAAACATAGAATTGTTTTCTAGTTTGGATGAGTCAGTCTAGACCAAGGTTACACTTGGAATAGATATCCAAGTCATTGTCTTAAGAAAAGGTAGTATAAATATTTTAACTAGATAAGGAGAAGAGAGAGTCATAGATGATTTTAGGGGCTAAATTTCACTCATGGGCTAATTTTCCATGTTTTTTCCAAAAATGAGATTCACTATTTTAAAGATGATTCGCCCAAATTCTATAGGATACAAATATTTTACCTTAAAAATCACCAAAATTTTATAAAAACTATATAAAATACTTAGAAATTTGAATATTTTTTAAAAAATATCACCAAACATTTATAGTTGACATATGAAGGATTAGTAATATTCACCAAGGTTTCTACATTTTAAAATAAATTTTGATCCTTAAAATCATCCCTGGAGAGAGTTATGTATGATTTATATTATGTTTCTGGTCTGAAGCATAATCTGATGAGTAAAAGACAACTGTTACAAAAAGGATACATAATCTACATGGAAGATAATCACTGTGTGATTATGGATAAAAGCTGACGTAGACCTATCAGCCCTCGGGCCGACATCTTCTCATAGGATCATTCTTTATCTCCCTCAAGCTGAATCAGCTCTTTATATTCCCTGCTGGAATCACAAATTATCGATCCATAGGTCCTTTCGGAAGCTCCCCTATGCAAACAGCACTAGGCGCGAGCTTCGTCTTTTTGTGCGACCACAACACTATGACAAAGGCCCAATTCCAAAGGAGTTTGTCACAGCTCGCAACTCGTGAGTTCGTGAGTCGTGATTCCCGACTCTTCCTTCTCAATGTCGCGATACCTGAGATCATGAAATGGGTGTATCTCTTCTTTTGTCAGTGCCTTCCACGCGTGACCATCGGCTAGGCTTAACGCTATCTCCTCTCGCTACTCACCGCTTTGCGAGTTTCCACGTCCAACCTTGGCACCTTCCTTTCATGAAACCCTGAGAAGCGATGTTGACTTTTCTCCTCGTGTTCTCGCTACTCACAAATTCGCAAGTTTCAATGTTGATATCTTGTTCTCTTACCTCGTGAATCCCTTAGACGCGAGAAAATCAACGGAGTGTTGACTCCTTTCGCTAGGAGACGCGTGTCCACCTATCTATTTCTAGGGCCCACTTTGTGGTTCTGCCACGTGTCCCTCGTGCCCAGATTTCGGTACTTCACGACTTCTGATGTTGAAAGTGACTTCTCTCAACCTCTGAACCCCCAAATGCATGATAGGCGATGGGTTATGATCCAACGGTCCTCTCGTGACCTGGATCCTACGACTGTCCTCACTCCTCGCGATTTCGCAACTTCGTGACTTGGAGCACCCAATTCTTGGGCTCTCACCCTGCATACCTTTGATTTCGTGAGATCCCTAGATATTTGCCACCTGTCCTCTTCGAATGGACGGTCCCGATATTCTCGCGACTTTGCCACTCGCGACTTGGAGCACCCAACTCCTAGGCTCTCACCTTGCGAACCTCCGAGTTCGCAAGATCCCTAGATCTCTGCCACATGTCCTCCTCAGATGGATGACTGTGATTCTCTCGCAACTTCGCTACTCGCAAAGTCGAAGGACTTCCTTCTCTGAACCCCAATGTCTGAATCCCCGATAGAGAGGATCTCGCGACACATGTCCTCCTTCCAACGAACGGTTCAGATTCTCTCGCTATTTTGGGACTTCGCCTTTTGCGACCTCGTGAGTATTGATGAAAAGGTTTTGAACTTTCAACTCGTGAATTCACAAAATGAGATTATGCGAGTGAATCCAATGGCCCTTTTTGGCTCAGATCCTACGAATCGATTCCTCCCGAGATTGCACTTAGAAAAACACTCGTCATAACTCTCCTTTCTCTTCTACAATATCTAACGACTGTCGGGAAATTGCGAATTCCCCATGAATAATTTCAATCGTCAAATTCCTCCTTGATGATTCCTGCGAAATAAATAGAGTGTTCTTTCACGAAACTTATCCACCTACAAAACAACTTCTCTGCGCCTTCTTACAACACTTCAAGGCACTAGCCCTCTTGAGTTTCTCTTCGTCAACTTCGAAGAATCTATCCCTCCTGAGCTTTCTCCACCACTCGAGTCTTCAAGAAGACTCCTGCACACACTCCTTCCAGCAATTCTTCAAATACTTACAAGTATTCGAACCTCTTTGACTCTGCGCACTCTCTATGACAACAATCCTTCAACAATTTCGCTCAGGTTATAACTCTGAGACTTCACTCGGCCTTCGCACTCCTTACATGGCTCCTGTTCTTAACTTGCACTTCTGCGAGAATGAGAACAATGTTATCCCTCCTGAGATTGTAGAGATGAACTCTGACTTCTGTCAATGCACACCTTGCAGACAATTTCACTGCACTCCTTGCACGAAAACTCTTGCTCAGACAGAGAAACAATTGAAATTCATTCTCTACCCTCTCAGACTTCGAATTCTTTACACAAAATCATACATACATGGCATAAAAGAAAATGTATAACAGAGAGAGTAAAACAATCATGAGCATAGCATTCAATCATGCATACACAGAAAGTATTTTAACAACATGAGTCTGAATCAAGTTTCATATATTAATCTCAGAACTTCTGTACATGGGTTCTTCTACACAACTCTCTACTTCTTCTTCTCTATGCTCTCTAGATTGATAATGTTGCAAATGTTACAATGATACAAGTGAGGGTGTCTATATCTATTTTCCCTCTGGCTCCTAAAACTGTCTAATTTAAGAATTCAAAGCCACCTACTTACATTTACTAGCATAAATGCCTCTTAGTCCTTCAGACGAGAGCGGGATGCTCAAGTTCTAACTGCAATCTACAAGTATGCCCTTTCTTAACTATTACATTTAAGTTTGGCGTATCAAACTTCAAAACATTTCAAACAATTCATCATGTGTCAAAATGTGTTGCCATTTTTCCACGCTCACTTGATGTTGGCGATGCTCCTGCATCATACTCCCTCACTTGAAAATTTTCATGGGCTCATGTCCATGACCTCTCGCATGGTCTGTCCATGCTTCTGGATTTCGGCTTCATTTTCCCAGCTAGTGTATTCAACTGGATGTCCCTTCCACTTGACCATGTATTCAAGGTACTCCTTTCGCCTGGTCCTCTTACTAACTCTTTTGTCTAGTATGCTTTCCATCTGTGGTTTTTATGTAAATGGCATCTGTTTTGTCCACTGAACCTCTGGTTGTTCACTGTCTACTCTAGCTTTGTATGGGTACAAATATGAGACATTGAATATCGGATAAATTCCGATCCCATCGGGTAATTCAATCTCATAAGAATTTGCCCCAAATTTCTTTAAGACCTCACATGGTCCGATCTTTTTCATCTTCAGTTTGTTATATGTCCCCTTCGGGAATCTTTCCTTTCTCAGATGTGCCAGAATCAAACCACCAACCTCAAATTGAAGTTGTCTCCTATGTTGATATGCTCTGCATTTATACTCTTGGATCGAGTTCTGCAATCGCTCCTTCACCTGGCTATGAAGTTCCTTCATTGCTTCGGAAAAATCTTCTCCACTAGCACTTCTTATCTCATCCCGTTCTGAATCCCTCAGTTAAGATACTCCTCTTGGCTATATCCCATAAAAAATTTGGAATGGACTCTTCCCTATGCTTCTATTGATTGAATCATTATAAGAAAATTCCTTTTGTGGAAGCATATTGTCCCATTGACTATGATGTTCAGTTACCAAACTCCTCAACAAGTCTCCCAAGATCCTATTCATAGCTTCTATCTGTCCATCCATCTGAGGATGATAAGTTGAACTAAACGACAAGTTAGTTCCCAAAATTTTCCATAAGGTTCTCTAGAAGTGTCCCACGAACTTGGTGTCTCGATCCAAAACTATGCTCCTTGGTATGCCGTGAAGTCGAATGACTTATTTGAAAAACAGATTTGCAATGTGAGTTGCGTCACTGGTTTTCTGACACAGTATGAAGTGTGCCATTTTAGAAAATCTATCCACCACTACAAAGATCGAGTCAAACCCTCTTTGTGTTCTCGGCATCCCCAATATGAAGTCCATGCTTACTGCATCTGATGGGCTCTCAGGTATGGGTAACGGTTGATAAAAGCCTGCATTCCGTCTCTTTCCTTTTGAATGCTGACAAATTCTACATCTGTCCATGAATCTTTTGACGTCTTCTCTCATTCCTGGCCAAAAATATGACTCATTTAACTTTGAGAACACCTTGTCATGACCGAAATGCCTGGCCAATCCTCCACTATGTTTCTCCTTCAGCAAATTCTCCCTCATGGAGCATTTTGGAATACAAAGTTGATTACCCTTAAATAGTAATCCTTCCTGGATCATGTATTATGTCCATTGATTTCTGTCCCTGAGAATTGGATTCTTAGTTGCTTCATACGCCTCTTTAAAATCTGGATCATCTCTGTACATGTCCCCGAGATCATAAAAACCCAAAGTTTTGACTCTGAACTCCTGCAATAACAAACATTTCCTTCTCAAAGCATCAACAAATTTGTTAGCAGTTCTAGAAATATGCTTAATTACAAAAGTAAAGTTCTGAATGTATTCAACCCATTTAACATGTCTTTGATTCAAATTCTCCTATTGATTCACAAATTGCAAAGCATGATTGTCACTGTATAAGACAAACTCCTTCGGGATTAAGTAATGTCTCCATTTCTTCAATGCCTGAATAATAACATAGAACTCCTTGTCATACGTGGAGTATTTCACTTTCGCTTCATTCAACTTCTCACTGAGGTATGCTATCGGCCTATCTTCTTGGCTCAAGACTGCCCCTATTGCAAATCCACTTGCATCACATTTTACCTGAAATGTCTTTTTAAAATCTGGCAACACAAAAATTGGTTGTTCCATGATTTTCCTTTTTAGCAAATTAAAACTTTTCTCAGCCTCTTCTGTCCAGTGAAAATACTTGTGTCTCTTCTTCACTGTGTCCATCATTGGTGCACTAATTCCACTGAAATTTATGATGAACTTCCGGTAGAAACTAGCTAATCCATGAAAAATTTTAACTTCAAAGATATTCTTTAGCGATGGCCAATTCTTAATTACCTCCACCTTATCTGGATCCATCCTCAACTTATCTATAGAAATAAAAAAAACCCAAATAAATGAGCTATGTCTTCATGAATGAGGATTTATTCATATTTATCAATAGCTTCTCTTGCTGTAATCTCTTCATCACTGTAGACAAATGTTTCATATGCTCTTCCTCTGTTTTACTGAAAATCAGTATGTCATCAAGATACACAATGACAAATTTTCTGATGAAATCCTTTAGGACTTCAGTCATCAATCTCATGAAAGTGCTTGACGCATTCGTTAAGCCAAATGGCATAACAATCCATTCATACAACCCTTCATTAGTCTTGAAGGTTGTCTTCCATTCATCACCTTCTCTCATACAAATCTGATGATATCCACTTTTCAAATAAATCTTCAAAAAAAATTTCACTCCACTCAAACAATCCATCAAATCATCCATTATTGGAAATGGGAATCTATACCTGATGGTAATCTTGTTAATTGCTCTTGACTCAGTACACATCTTCCAGCCTTCATCTTTCTTCAGACTGAGCACTCTCGGAATAACACATGGACTCAAGCTTTCTCTAACCAACCCCTTGTCCATTAAGTCCCGGACCTGTCTCTTGACCTCTTCATTCTCTTGTGGCGTCAATCTGTATGTTGCTTTATTTGGTAAACTAGATCTAGGTATGAGATCAATGTGATGACTTACACTTATGATTGGTGGTAATGAATGAGGTAGTTCATCCACTACTATGTCAACAAACTCTTCCAACAGTTTCTAAACCTCTTCCGGTAAATCATCTACCCTTGTACTGGTTAAAAAAAATTTAGGCTTCCTGACCACAATGAATTGTGGTTCCTCCTTCTTCTTAACCTATGTAAGAAGTTCCTTCCCACTCATGATAAGTACAACGTTGCTTACTTCAGGTTTCACCTCTTTATCTTTGATTGGAAGCAACATGTGAGTTCTCCCATTCTTCTCTAGGGTGTATGTGTTCTTCCTCCCATCATGAATCACATTTCTATCATATTTCCATGGTCTACCCAACAATAGATGACAAACATCCATGGGAATAACATCACAAAGTATTTCATATTTATACCCTCCTATTTTAAATTCAACTAAACATTGTTTAGTGACATTTACCTGATGTCCTTTTTGTAGCCATGAAACTTTATATGGGCTTGGATGTGCAATAGTCTCCAACTCTAACTTTTCTACCATCTTTGTAAAAACGAGATTATCTGTGCTACCACTTTCCACGACGACTTTGCATGCCCATTCTTTGGTCTTGCAAGTGGTCTGAAAAAGTTTGTTCCTTTGGACCGAACTCTCCACCTCCTTCTCTGGCGTTAAGAGAACTTTTCGCATCATCAACAATCTTCCGCCTTCAACATCCTATGCCTCAACATTCTGCCTCTGTGCTTTGGCAATGTGAGTCTCACCACCTCCTTTCTTCTTATCTGTACATTCATAAGATTTATGTCCAACCTTTCTGCATGTGAAGCATTTCACCACTCCACCTCTTCGTCATCCTCTACCTATGGTACGAGGAAAAATGTTTCCATCAACATACTGACCTCTTTGTTTGGTATGATGCCCTCTCTGTGAGCTTCCACCTTTCTCAGTTTGAGTCTAAGGTTTCTTCCACTCTTCCTTGGGTTTCTGATTTTTATCCTGGGCAACTGATTTGCCTCTGGCTTGACTTCTGCCTTGACCTCTTTGACCTTGTTTTTGGCTCAACTTCTCTTTAGCCTTTAGAGCCATATGATAAGCATCTTCCACCATTTGTATGGTCATCATGCACATCTCATCCTGAATGTCATATCTCAGACCATTCATATATCTGGCAACTTTTTCATCATCACTTTTGTGATGACCTGCCCTGATGTTCATCCTGTAGAATTCTTCAGTGTACTCCTTCACTGACATCAGTTTCTGTCTCAAGTTTTGCATTCTCTGAAATAGAGTAATCTGGTAATCCCTAGGAATGAATTTTTCCTTCATCTTCGTGATCATCCTATCCCAAATCTTGATTTTCTTCTTGCCTTTGCAGCATCTGTCAGCTTGTCGCTTATCCCACCACAATGTTGCATGTCCTTTCAATCTTGTGACAACATGTTTGACCTTCTTGTCTTCCTTGACATCTTCATAGTCAAAATACGCGTCCAGATATTTAATCTAGTCTAGAGGCTCTTCAACATCCAGGTTTCCCTCATATACTGGAATGTCCAATTTTTCCCTGGCACCCATTCTTGCAACAACCCTAATCAGGCATTCATTTGTTGCATCTTCTGCTGTAACTTCTTCTATTTCATGTCCAGCTTCATCTTCACTTTCAGATTCACTGACATCTCCAACACCAGTTGTGCACCTCTGTTTTATTTCCATGTCCACGAATCTGACACGTAGGTCATGTATATCTCTTTCCATGGTTAGATTTGGCACCTGCCTACCTCTTTCTCTTGACATCTCCCTATCCTCTGGAGGATTGGGTGTTTGTCTGTCTCTTCCTCTCAGTAGCATGGTTGAGATTTCTTTCTCACTTTCCCTGTATGAAATATACAAACAGAGTCAAGCTCTGATACCACTTGACACAAAACTATCGGCCCTCGGGCCGAGATCCGCTCACAGGATCATTCTTTATCTCCCTCGAGTCAAATTGGCTCTTTAGATTCCCTGCTGGAATCACAAATTATTGATCCACAGGTCCTTTCGGAAGCTCCCTTGTGCAAAAAGCACTAGGCGCAAGCTCCGTCTTTTCATGCGACCACTACACTATGATGAAGGCCCAATTCCAAAGGCATTTGTCATAGCTCACAACTCGCGAGTTCGTGAGTCGTGACTCCTGACTCTTCCTTCTCAATCCCGTGATACCCGAGATCATGAAATGGGTGTAGCTCTTCTTTTGTCAGTGTCTTCCATGCGTGACCATCGGCTAGGCTTAACGTTAGCTCCTCTCGCTACTCACCGCTTTGCAAGTTTCCACGTCCAACCTTGGCACCTTCCTTTCACGAAACCCCAAGAAGCGATGTTGACTTTTCTCCTCACGTTCTCTCTACTCGCGACTTCACAAGTTTCAATGTTGAGCTCTCATGCTCTTACCTCGTGAATCCCCGAGACGTGATAAAATCAATGGAGTGTTGACTCCTTCCGATAGGAGATGTGTGTCCGCCTATCTATTTCCAGGGCCCACTTTGTGGTTCTGCCACATGTCCCTCGTGCCCAACATTCGACACTTCGCGACTTCTGATGTTGAAAGTGACTCCTCTCAACCTCCGAACCCCCGAATGCATGATAGGTGATGGGTTCTAATCCAAAAGTCCTCCCACGACCTAGATCCTATGACTGTCCTCGCTCCTCATGATTTCGCGACTTCGCTACTTGGAGCACCAAATTCTTGGGCTCTCACCCTATGAACCTCTGAGTTCATGAGATCCCTAGATCTCTGCCACATGTCTTTTCGAATGGATAGTCCTAATCTTCTCGTGACTTCGCCAATCACGACTTTGAGCACCCAACTCCTGGGCTCTCACCTTGCGAACCTTCGAGTTGGCGAGATCCCTATATCTCTACCACCTGTCCTCCTCAGATGGATGGCTGTGATTCTCTCGCAACTTCACTACTCGCGAAGTCAAAGGACTTCCTTCTCTGAACCTCGATGTCTGAATCCTCGATAGAGAGGATCTCGTGACATGTGTCCTCCTTTCAATGAACGACTTATATTCTCTCACTATTTCGAGACTTCACCTTTCATGACCTCGCGAATATTGATGAAAAGGTTTTGAACTTTCAAATCGCGAATCCACGAAATGAGATTATGTGAGTGAATCCAATGACCCTTGTTGGCTCAGATCCTATGACCCGTTTCCTCCTGAGCTTGCACTTAGAAAAACACTCACCGTAACTCTCCTTGCTCTTCTACAAGATCTGACGGCTCTCGGGACTTCGTGAATTCCCCACAGAGAATTTCAACCATCAAATTCCTCCTTGATGATTCTTGCAAAATAAATAGAATGTTCTTTCACAAAACTTATCCACCTACAAAACAACTTCACTGTGCCTTCTTACAACACTTCAAGGCACTAGCCCTCTTGAGCTTCTCTTCGTCAACGTCGAAGACTCTATCCCTCCTGAGATTTCTCCACAACTCGAGTCTTCAAAAAGACTCCTGCACGAACTCCTTGCAGAAATTATTCAAATACTTCCAAGTATTCAAACCTCTTCGACTCTGCGCACTCCCTGTGAAAGCAGTCCTTCAACAATTTTGCTCAGGTTATAACTCTGAGACTTCACTCGGCCTGCGCACTCCTTGCACGGATCCTGTGCTTAACTTGCACTTCTGCGAGAATGAGAACAATGTTATCCCTCCTGATCTTGCAGAGATGAACTATGAATTTTGTCAATGCACACCTTGTGGACAATTTCACTGCACTCCTTGCAGGAAAACTCTTGCTCAAACAAAGAAACAATTGAAACTCATTCTCTACCCTCTCAGACTTCGAATGCTTAACATGAAATCATACATACATGGCATAAAATCAAATGTATAACAGAGAGAGTAAAACAATCATGAGCATAACATTCAATCATGCATACACAGAAAGTATTTTAACACCATGAGTCTAAATCAAGCTTCATATATTAATCTCAGAACTTCTGTACATGGGTTCTTCTACACAACTCTCTTCTACACAGCTCTCTGCTTCTTCTTCTCTATGCTCTCTTGATTGATAATGTTGCTAATGTTACAATGATACAAGTGAGGGTGTTTATATCTGTTTTCCCTTCGGCTCCTAAAACTGTCTAATCTAAGAATTCAAAGCTACCTACTTACATTTACTAGCATAAATGCCTCTTAGTCCTTTAGATGAGAGTGGGACGCTCAAGGTATGATTACAATCTACAAGTATGCCCTTTCTTAACTATTACATTTAATTTTTGGGTATCAAACTTCAAAATATTTCAAACAATTCATCATGTGCCAAAATACGTTGGCATTTTTCCACACTTCCTTGATGTTGGCGATGCTCCTGCATCAAAAGCCCAAGCAATTTACTTATTGCAAAAATCTAGATGACAAGTAACAGAATGTTTCCATTGACATTAAAGCCAGTCAAGAAGAAGAAAAAAACGCAAACTGTTGACAAAAGAAAAAGTGAAAAGTTATACATTGCATTTACAACAGAAAGCACACGCAGTACTAATGAAGAAAATAGTGCGCGTAGTATCAAGAAAGGAGAAAATGGTGCATAAGTGAAGGAAACTTTCCAATATGAAACACAAGATGACTCCTCGCTATGGAATTTCAGATTTGGACATTTGAACTTTGTAGGTCAGAAACTATTACACGCAAAGGATATGGTAAAAGGCTTACCATTGATTGAAAAATCACAAAGGATATGTGAAGGTTGTATTCTTGGCAAGAACACAGAGAATGATTTCCAGTTGGCAAGTCTTACAGAGAAAAATCTCCACTGGAAATAATACATTCTGATATTTGTGGACTAATGCAGAATCCGTCAATAGGAGGCAGTATCTATCTTCTAACATTCATTGATGATTTCTCAAGAAAGACGTGGATTTATTTTCTAAAGCATAAATCTGATGCATTGGGTTTTTTTCAACAGTTTAAATCACTTGTGGAGAAACAAAGTGGTTATTACATCAAGTGTCTACGAACAAACAGAGGAGGAGAATACATATCAAAATAATTTCAGAAGTTTTGTAAATATCATGGCATCTATAAGCAATTTACCGCGCGATACACACCACAACAGAATGGTGTCGCAGAAAGAAAGAACAGAACCATCATGGAAATGACTCATAGTATGTTAACAACCAAACATTTGTCAAATGAGTATTGGGCTGAGGTAGTAGCAACTGAAGTATACATCCTGAATATATGTCCAACAAAGAGTGTGAAGAATAGAATTCCTCAAGGAGCATGGACATGATCAAATCATAATGTGGCGCATTTAAGAGTTTTTGGTTGTGTCGCATACACACATGTTCTAGATGAACTGAGAAGGACGCTGGAAAACAAAGGACAAAAATGTATATTTGTTGGTTATTCTAGTGAAACAAAAGGATACAAGTTGTATGGCCCTGTCGCAAGAAAAGTCATAATCAGTCGCGATGTTTAGTTCGTAGAGAATGAAGCATGGGATGGAACCATAGAAAAGACAGTAAAGATAATTGACACAATGGAGCATAATGACGTAGAGGATGAAGTGTTTCAAACACCATACACAGGACACTGCGCAACTCCATCTACACCTGGCACTGCAATGAAAATTACCATGAAGAATACTCCTATAAGAACATCAAGTGCACAGTCCACACCTAGAGTGCAACAAACACCAACAAGTAGTCTGAATACTTCTACTTCTCCAAATACAACGTTAGCAAGTTTGTTTCCAAGAAAGACAAGAAGTCTATGCGACATCTATAATGAAGACACAAAAAATTAATTTTCAGTCTTTTCTCTGTTTTCACAAATAGATGATCCATTAACTTTTGAAGAATTTGTTAAAGAGAGAGTCTGGGCACAAGCCATGGATGAAGAAATCAGGTGCATAGAGAATAATCAAACATGGAAATTGGTAGATATACCTAATGATAAGGATGTCATAAGTGTCAAGTGGATTTATAAAACCAAGAAAGATGCAGAAGGAAAAGTATAGAAGTACAAGGAAATATTAGTTGCGAGAGGCTTACACAACAACCTGGAATTGATTACAATGAAACATTTTCACCAGTTACGCGCATGGACACAGTCAGAACCATGTTAGCAATTGTCGTGCAGTACAAATGGCCAGTTTATCAAATGGATGTAAAGTCAACATTATTGAATTGAAACTTGGAAGAATAAGTATACTTGGAACAAGCACAAGGTCATGAGGTTCGAGGACAATAAAACAAAGTATACAGATTAAAGAAAGAACTATATGGATTAAAGCAAGCTCTGAGAGCTTGGTACAGTCGCATATATTCCTATCTCACACAGAATGGATTTCAGAGAAGTGAAAATGAGACAACATTGTACATCAAATCAAATCAGCAAGGTAATGTGTTAATTGTTTGTTTATATGTGGATGATTTGATATTCATAGGTAATTTTGGCATAGAAGATTTCAAGTCAGTCATAAAGGATGAATTTGAAATGACTGATTTGGGGCTAATGAGATATTTTCTGGGAATAAAAGTGCACCAGGCCAAAACTGGTATATTTATCTCACAGTCCAAGTATGCACATGAAATATTAAAGAGATTCAATATGGTAAACTCAAAAGCAGCACCAACACCTGTCATAATAGAATTAAAGCTAAGCAAGGAAGATAGAGGGTCCAAAGTGGGTCCCACACCATTTAAAAGATTGGTAGGGAGTCTTATGTATATAACAACGACAAGACCTGATATTATGTATGGAGTGAGCCTAATATCAAGGTTCATGGAAAATCCAAAAGAATCACATTGGAAAGAGGGAAAGAGAACCTTGAGATATGTGAACAAAAGATTTTGGCATAAAGTACTCCACTTCAAAATATTTCAAACTCATTAGATACACTGACATTGATTGTGGAGGCAGTATTGATGATAGGAAAAGTACCTATGGGTACACATTTCATTTTGGAACAGGTATGGTATCATGGGAATCAAGGAAGCAACCCATAGTGACACTTTCTTCAACAGAAGCAAAGTACGCGCAGCCACAAGCGCAGCTTGTCAAGCAGTATGGATGACAAGGATGTTAAGAGATTTGTTGAAGGAACAACATGAACCAACTACAATTTTCTGTGACAACAATTCAACCATCATGTTATTAAAGAATCATGTGTTTCACAAGAAAACCAAGTACATTGATACAAGGTATCATTTCATCAGAGAATTGGTGAATAACAAAGAGATCTCCTTGGAATTTTGCAGGTCAAAAGAACAAATTGCAGACATTTTTACAAAGGCTTTAGCAAGAGATGCATTTCAGTATATGCACAGTAGTCTGGGAATCCACGCAATAACAGATGAGTGACAGTAAAATGAAAACTCAAATTTTTTATGTTAGTTTCTTTTGTAACTCTACCAACTTATAATTAAGGGGGAGTGTTGGAAATTGTAATTACAAGTCGGTGAGATCTTCACGTTGTCGTCGATTTGTCTGTCAATTGAAATCTGTCAGTAGTCAAAATGTCAGTCAGACAGTCTCACAAGTATTCAAGTGTAAAGTTGCATACTTACTCAAAAGTCAGTCGGCAAGCAAGAGGACTATAAATGAAGCCGAATTCTATCTTCCTGAATTAAATTAAGTAGTTGAAGAGTCAGTCGTAATTATGGTTGAGTTAAATGTTGAGTCGGTTTTAGCCTCTGAAGGAAGTTTATATAAGTCTGAGTTTCTTAGTTAGAATATATGATGAATAGATAGAGACATAGAGAAAAGGAGAGAGGGATACAGAGAAGCAGTTCAAGAACCAACAACAGTTGAAGAGTTGACAAAAGAAGTATCAGACTCGAAGCTCATTTTGTCATTGTATTTTGTAATCAAAGCGCATTGTGCCCAAGTTCATTAATATCAAGTATTTTGTATTTGTGACAAGTTTATGTGTTATTTCTCTATTATATTCAGCATTCATAAATCATTCTATTTAGTGTGTGTATTCATAGCGCGCAACAATCTGGCAGTCTGTGCAATGCGCAATGATCTTGAGAACTCTGTCGCGTAGCCTGTTTGGTACGTGGTATTTTAAACTGTGTTGTGCAGAGTAGACTGTGTGCATCCCTCTTTACCCTTCACTACAATTTGTAAGCACCATGCAATGGTTGTGTTAGTGCATGCAGCTTAAATCTTGTCATGAGCAAGTGCTAGGCGGCTCCAAATTCCTACATTCGATGCAGGACATATATTTTTACTACAGTCAGTGCATTGGACATGTTTGTAGTGCATGCAGTCGATGGGCAACAAATATTTTTACTGCAGTCAGTGCAATGGACATGTTTGCAGTTCATGCATAAATGTGGCAATCATTACCTTAATATCCCCGACAAGTTCCAGTTTGGAAGGGTAGCAGTTGTACTAGTTCAAATGCAATAGAAAATGCTTACCTATGTGCCTCTACCTCTATACTTGTTTCAAATAAAAACTCAATCCCTTCAAAATTCGACTTTTTTTCTCACATAGGACTTTGTTCATGATTTTCTTGCAAAATTTGGCGGAGAATGAAGGTATTATTCATATTTTTTTGTCACTTCTTTACTCCGTTGAAGTGTCATTCAATTTTCCCCTCTGTGATTGTGTTCGGTCATTGTAGGTAGTTAGTGCTATGATCACAAGGAGAATCCAAACGAATCATAGAAACATATGAAATAGTAGAATATGATCTCGAAGCACCTTCCTTAGGTTTGCGCAAGTGATCCCTCCTATAGTGTAAACTCAAGGTATTAGTAATATTTTTATAGAATAACATTTAATTGAATGATGTAAAAAATAAAATATGAGTACGGTAGTGTGTGAATTTGATCTGAATGCTTTGATATTTGTAGCATTCCATAGTCATCGAGATGGCTAGTAATATTATGCAGAGGTGTAATCTTGTTATGTCTTAGAGGGTGAAGTTGCATGCAACCATGCTTTCTCTTTAATTTGGCTATACTGGATCCCTTATTGTTTCCAAAGCAACTTTGAATATGGGAGTAAGCAAGGTTGTATTCCAAGTGTATAGAAACATCCTTGTCTTGATGTTGATTGACCTTTTTACTTATTTTCTGGAGAAGTAAGTGCACTGGTTTTAACTACTATTTATTAAATAAGAGAAATGAGAGAAGCCTAGTGCTTTATAGCTTGAGTGGAGTTTGCACCAAGATTTCAAAATATTTTTTAGGTTACATTCGTGGTCTGAGATTACATTCTTAGGATTTAGGATTTGGCTAATTTACATAAGCTTGAATAATTTACAAGTTAAACACTTTTAATTCTCATTTACATAAAAAAAAATCATATCCATATATTCATTAAACTTAAAATTTAGTTTCTTGCATAGCACCTCATTCCAGTTATTAAGTAATTTCAAAATAAACAAATAAATCAAGAATTTTGAAATATAAATATCGATGATATTCAGAAAGAAGTTTCATATTGATGATAATGCTAGAGAAGAGAAGTTGCAAAACATTAAAATATAAAAACATTAAAATATAAATAGTGATAATAATAAAATTTCAAAACTTCAAAATATAAATAGTATTGATAAAAAAAGTTAAATATATGTACCAAATATATTCCTCCCCGAATCGTGGAAGTGGGGTTTGATCCTTAGGGATGAATCTACCTTATTGAATGCTTTCTGTTTGTTTATCTATCGTCTTAGCTGATCAATTGGGAGCGTGTTTTCTTGCCGCTACTTAGATCCTATACGTCGACTGCCATGAAATATATCTGCTAGAGGAAAGAGTTACAAAGGTTGGTAAGTAGAGACCTTCTCCTATTCCAACTTTTTACTTCAATCCAATCTTATTTATAGTCTTTTTCTTCCCAAAGAGTTCTCGAAATGAAAATCCAACTTTTTACTACCTACGACTATGCGTTCTCATTAAATGTTTTTGATTTAACTATTTTGAATTCTTGCATAGCCCCAAGTATATGGTGCCATGCGTCTTTTTCTTCCTAAAGAATTATTTAATGAAAATATGATAGGTTCTTCCCCAAGAACATATAAGTTAGTAAGTATTCTATGAAATTCTACTAGTTCATTTAAACTAAAGAGATATTTCCATGTTTATGTTATTTCAAGAATTTTAAGAAAATTATAAAAATTTATTAAAACCTAAATATTTTTTTAGTATTTTTATTATAGTTAATAATATATAATTGGTTATAATCATATATTAATATTAATATGAGTATTATTTTTATTATATTTATTTATTAGAAATAAATAAAATGTAAATTAAAGTTTGTAATATCTGCATCAAAATTATTTTTGATGATCTAGTGTGCATATCTAGTTTGAAACCCTTCATTTGATTGTGTTAAAATGTTTAGTTAGTATATGATTTTCATATAAAGTAATTTCCTTAATAAACGGTCTCGGATGAATATATGTTGAATTATTTGATATAGATATTAATTTCTTTTTGGTATGTTGTAGAGAAGAATTTATGAAATATAAAAATATTGTATGGAAACCATATAATTTTTTTAAAAAAATTGTTATATTTATTTATTAAAAATAGATGAAAGGTAATTTAAAAGGTTATAAGAATTTTATCAAAATATTTTAGATGATATGGTACATTAATCTTTTTGGATCATATGGTGTATATTTAGTTTGAACTTTATCATTAGTTTATTTGGTTAATTTGTGATTTTCATATAGAACTTTTTCCACAAATTTTCATATAGAACTTGTCTAGAGAAGCTATTATTTTCATAATGATTACGAATAAATATATTTTGAAATATTTAATATAAATGTTAATATATATATATTATTACGAATAAATATATTTTGAAATATTTAATATAAATGTTAATATATATATATTATTGTGGTATAAGTAAGAGTTCACGAAGTATATAAATATTATATGGGTATGTCTACAAAGTTTAAAAGAGGTGAGCATAAATGCTCTTACATAGAAATATTTGCATTTTCTTAAAAATGTGTATGTATGTGATGGGCTTCACAAACCTTGAACCACCACCTAATATGCCACATTGGGCCCGATTAAAAGGGCCTGCGAGCCTTTTTTTTTTGGGCCCATTTTATCGTCTCGTCATGTATTTGCGAGATTATACAGAGAATTGAATTCCTAGGATTTGATAACAAAGTGTACAAAGGATATTGACCCCATATGGGAGGTATTCTGGTATTTATTTGCATTTACTTTTGTGTTTTTTAAATTTCCTAAATTATTTAATTTGATGTTTTTTTAATTTTATAAGTTAATTAAAAAATTAACCTAATTTATATAGATTCCATTATTAAATTGCATTACAATAATTAACATGAAATTTGGAGAAAATTAAAACTTGACACAACCACAGGAAGGAACGCCAAACCCCAATCCACAACCAACAAACACAAACAAGAAACTTGATGAAAGGTTGATGTTTGTTACATGAATTCTCCAAGACTTATGGAGTACTAGAGAATCAAGATGATTGTCATGAGCCACTTCCTTGGATTCCATTGTATCATCGATTGTAAGTTTTGAAGGAAAATTAACCAATACTTCTCATTAGAGGGCTAAGATGTTTCAGTAATACAAGACTCACATAGATAAAAACCAAGTGAGAGACTTGAACATTACAAAACAAGAATTTATGTCACTATTCATTGATCCTAGAACCAAACTATAGCCAACAGTCACAAAGTGGCGTATTTTTATGGATTGGTGCATCCACAAACAATTTAAGAATAATTTGATGGATATGTGGTTTATGGTGTTTGAGAAACCTCCCTGTAATAATAGGGAGGTGCCTCCTTAGGACATTATGGGAACAATTTATGTTGCGTCAACATGTCCAGTACTTTGACATTGGTGAATTCCAAGGGTGGGTTGTGGATCGATATAGAATAAAGAGAATGCTAGGCATGATCCCAGGTTAGTTCCTCATCCTCCTTATTAAAATTCTCCCATTGTAGAAGGAATCATGCAGACACAGTTATCGATATCATCCTTGACTCAGAGCCTGGTCCAACATAGAAGTTTTGTAGAACTATCTCAGTAGGAGGTTCCTACCCGTGACATTGGTAGAGGGGTTGAACCTTCAACCCCTGCAGTAGAGTGCAACAAGGAGAGGGCACATGAACAATGTAGGCATTCATGTGAGCCTCATAGATGATTGAATTTCTAGTAGATTTGTTATGGGCCGATGGAGGCTAGTGGAAATGGTAGTTTCATGGAAGAGGTTGGTATCTTGACAGTCTTTATGTTCTTCATTGATTTTACACATACACACACAATTTTTTTTTGTATTTTTCTCCATATCTTATTATATGATTTTTTGTAGTTGCTAAACTCTGGTAGACCCTCTATGCTAGTAGATGAATTAATGTTAGTTTTCCCCATTGATTTAGTAGTAGAGGTATCTTGATCATTTGGTGTACCACATACACATGTATGTCTCACCTTTCATAAATTCACCACAATGATTTTCTTATTCTTTGGCATTCTCAAGTATAATTTTGTTGTGTCTATATAGGTTGCATTACCATATGGTGATGAACCATGTCTACCTGGGATGGACAAGTCACGCCCATGTTTGTTATGATATTTATATTTAAACGAATAATTTACACATATTCATGGATGTATTCTACTAAGTGCTAACATACAAACAAGATCCAACTAAAGAATTGAAAGACATTGGGTTAAGTATGGGTTGTGAGTATATGTTGAATTATCAAGGTTTAATTGAACAATTTTTAAGTAGCTATGGTGTTTAACTTTCCTTGTTTTATAATTAATGGAACAACAAGAAACCTTTATATTAATTACATCAATTGTTCTTTGTCATGGCGTATTAAACATGCATGAAATGAAGTATGGAGTGGATAAAAAAAAATGATTTTCCAAGACGACATGAAGCATGTCTTCAAAAGAATGTGTATTGTTTATGAAACCATCCCTGCTATGGTGCACTTTTTTATTCATGAAATCATGTATATTCTACTATATATAAATGTAGGTACAATTATTACACTTTATTTCTATGTTTGCAGATGGAACATGAAGAGGTGGAACATGAAAAAAATAATAATAAAGAAAACATTAGGTTAAATAACCATAGTATAATATATCCTACAAGTGATGAAGAAATGATGAATGCATGCAACTCGACTTATGATAGAAGTTCAAACAATGTTGAATGAAAATCAATATTTGTTTTCAAGTTGTATGTTTTGGAATATTTGTCTATGAAAATCATGGATTTTGTTCAATGTACACTAGATATTGTCCCAATTGCACGAGGACATATTACCAATGAGTGTAAAAATTACATATTGGTTGCATTTTTATTATTGTGGAAATTTATGTTGTCAAATTTTGTACGAAAGTGGGTCACTTATTCATATATAAGAAAACGATTTTCATACTTTATTGCATTGTAAAATGTTGTGTTTCTTATTTATTAATATATGGATGATTTACATTGTTACAATAATAGAGGATTATAAAAATCAATATTATTATCACGGATATTTGATTTTGAGATGACTAACTGAAAAATTTGTAAAAACAAATTTAATTAAAATATATACATATTGGTGTACCACATTCTTTTGAACTCAATAAATGATATATTATTATGACTTATATGCATTGGTGCTAAAAATTTTCAGAAATATATTCTTCTTTAAACGTTATAATGTATGAGTGTATTTGTATCGTTTCAAAATATTTCGATATGCATAATTACAGTATGAAATGGTACATGCATACACATAAAAAAAAACTGGTTGTAACACCCCCTCTCTAAACCCTAATTATATGTAATTAATCGATGTTAGTGATTTCCATGCAATGGAATGTAAATATATGTAAATGTATTGTTGTGTAAATGTTGGGTTGAGAGGAAAACAACCAAAGTCAATTGGTTGGTATCAACTGTGAAACATATAAGTGTTTGCATATTTTGAGCAGTGAATGAAGATAGTGAATTATATCTCTGAAGGTATTCCTGAATAGGAATTCTTGTAATGGTGTTATGGCTATGTATACCAACCAATTAATCGAATGGTAACTTCATCACTAACCCTTTATGTTAATGGAAGACAAACCCTTTTATGTATTTACTTGTGTCTTTGTTTGTGCAAGTGTATTGATGAATTGAATATTTATTGTGTTTGAAAGTCATTATGTTTGGTCGAAATATGCATGTCAAGTACCTTTTAATATAGAAATTTGTATGTTAATACAAGATATTAAAATATCGAGACCAGGGGAGGTCATTAAATACTCCATGTTTGGTGAAAGGGGGGGTTTGCAGGATTAGGGACTATCATGGGACTCATAAGAGCCTGAGAAAAATATTAACTAAACCTTTTAATGTCTGGTTGAGTCAAAGAGACTCAACAATTGTTGGTGCCCGAGGTAGCATATATCTTTGTCATCTAAAGAATAGCCTTTACCTTGTTTAAATTCCATTATAGACTATCGTTAGTCTATGTTCGTTGGATCTATTGAAAGATGAATCTGAACCGTACAGAATATAAAAGCAACGAGAATCTAATAGGATGGGGTTTCAACCCCCTGGTTCCATACTTTTATTATACATATCCAAGCAATAACGAGGATTTTTTGTCATTTGTTACAAGGATTTCACGGAGGTAGACAGAGTGGCCAAGGTTGTTATGTGGTGGAGATTAGTTTGTCAAAGGGTCAAGATTGGGACCCTGTCGGGCTCAAGACTTTGAATGTGTTCCTTAAACCATTATTGTCATATCTATGGTATGAGAAATATCAGTCGTCAATCTCATAGGTAAATCTTAAGCACAAGTTCAACATCCTAAGACACGAGAGCATCATATCCCATAATATTTCTAGGTATAAACTAATTTGGATGTCTCGATACATGATATTCGAGGACTACGGTTCCATCCCCTCATTCCATGCCCTATTTCCTAGGCCCCAGGGGGAGAGAGAGAGAGAGAGAGAGAGAGAGAGAGAGAGAGAGAGAGAGAGAGAGTGAGAGAGAGAGAGATCATCTTGATGTAGTGTGCAAGCTTCGCTGCCACAGTGTCATTCAAGGGACATCTTTCAACATTTGGTTTCGGGTGAATGGATTATGGGACCCCTCATCAAGCATAGATGTTGCGGAAATCATGCACAATATGAGTCATTGGATTTGAGGAAAGATGAATTTCTTCCATTTATCTAAGTGTAAAAAATTTGATCGGAGCCCGCATGGTGGGACTTTTAATGTGAAAGAGACCCAGTAAAGAGTCGCGGTTCCCATGTCCATGATCCTTTGGTGGTGGAACATGTCCTCCTTGAATTCCACATCAAGACAAATATATACCATAGATATTTTGGTAAATGGTAGGTAGTTGTAGTCCTTAGATTAACCTCATTAATCATCTCGTAATCACATAGACTATGTTATTTAATCATCTTGTAATATTCAGGATTTCAAGCATAGGAGGATTCTTGTAATTTGATATTATCGTAATTAATCATGAGATTATATTAAGTAATCATATCATAATCCTCAGGGGTTTCGCATAGTTATACCATGTTGGGGAAAGTCCTGATATCTTATTCTCGGTGGTGACATGTCACTTGATGAATGGTCCATGTGTCAAGATGTGGGATGGCCATGTGTCATACAATGTTGGTTCCATGTGTCATGCATTTTTGGCATATTTAGACGAAGGTCGAAATGGAAAAATAGTGCCATGTATCAAGTGGTATGGGTGCCATGTTTCATGCTAAGAGTCATGAAAATATAAGGGCCACATGCCCCAATATGCTAGTTGTATCATGGATCTCAAACATTGAGAGGTACAAAAAGGATGATATTCGATGCCCAATGCATCCAAGGTGACGTCAGGTGATTTCACTCGACCAATGTGAAGGGTACAAGAGTCAGAGCCAGGTTGAACAAGTCAAGATTTTTTTGGTGAAATGTGTACCACATCAACCCACATGGATGTCCATGGGTCAATATTTGAACGTGCCACATGTCAATTGGTTTTATCATTTCTAGAAAGAGCTTTGCCGGAAAACTTGTTCCAGATGTCAGGAGACGAAAGTGGCCACATTTCATGTCATGGTTAGGACAGTTGGGATGCTAGGATAGAGCCACATGTCCTAAGTGTGATATCATCCTAAAAGGGGAGTTTTGGATCTTGGAAAATAGAGAAAAGGTCGAGGTCTCGTGGTCCCAACGACTGGAGGACAAGTGTCAACACCTAGTTAATTTAGTTGCTAGGAGATTTTTGTATTAAAGTGTTGGGTGTAGAAAATGGCCAGCATATCGATGGTTGATGTCCCAAAATGACATTAGTATACCTAACTAAGACAATGCCTAGACGACAGTTGTTAATGTATGATGAAATCAAGTCCTGGGAGAATTTTGATATGTCAAGGGCTCGACAATTAGGTGGTAGGTGCCATGCCAGGGCCTATGAAAGTAATCACATTTGCATTTAAAGGTGATGAGTTATGACATATCATCCCATGTCGAATGATGTGGGTTATGTGCAGGACATATGGGATCCATGTGGTAGTAAATAGGAATTTGTATAATGAAGACTCTGAGTCTTTAAAGGGCCATGACGTTTGATCCATAGCTCTATTTTGAGAAAAAATTTAGTCATTGGAAATTTCCTGGAGAAAAAAAGGAAATGGTATCCTTTTTTAATGGATTTGAAGAGGTTCAGGAAAATAAAAAAATTAATTCCCCATCCCTTAAAAGGGTACTTAGGGGGTTGGGCATCTTACAAGTGGTATCAAATAAGCCTACATTAGTAGGCTTGAATTTTTGAGAGATATCACTTATAGGACTGGTATAAAAAGGATAAGATGAGCCTGTTAGAAAATAATACTTCGTGTTTAAAAATCTTGCTTATTATCTTTATAAGTTTTTCGAGGAGGGGAGAAACAAATTGAAACTATACTTGGAAAATGCTAGATGAAATGGAAGAATTATGTTATGAGATTGTATGATTCCAGAGGATGAATGGATAGGTAGTTATAAAGCTTCCTCCAAGCATGGCCAGATGGAGCCTCTTGCAATTATGATATTTTTTCATATAAGGGATAAGACCCTTATGGAAAATACCTTGTGGTTAAATAATTTAGTATGGATTTATATAAAACTTGACAGTGTCAATTACTGCGTAAATGAAAGACTAAACCAAGTATGTGAAAGTCCTCATGTTTATAGGATTGATGGCAACTTGTAAGGTCGGTTTATTGACCTATAATGAAGGAATCACGTTTCCATAATAATCCATATAGGTAATATGCTTGGTGCACAAGATATGTTGTAGTGCATATGGAAATAATTGAGCATGTATACAACATATAAATAGACTTATTGGTACCTATGGTTGGCTATAAAGTATGGTTTACTGATGAACCAATTTGGTAAAAAATGACCTAATATCAACAGGATAATTAACTACACAAATGAAATGCTAATGATGTTATTTTTATTTCCTTATGAAGATAAGGTTGTAATGATTAGTGAAGGATTGATATATATATAGATCATGGGAATGGAAGTGTTGGATAAATTCCAGATGACCAATGGGTCAGATATACATCCATAGATGGATGAAATCCATACAGGAATAGTTGGGTATGATCATATAGCAGTGAAAAGGGAATCCAGTAAAATGGTTTCCCTGATAAGGTTCTGTGGACCAAGAATGGTTGAAGCATAAAAGGAAGTTGGAGTTGGGAATTTTATATCCCCGTGTAAGGTTGTAATTACCTACTTATATTTTGTGAATTATGGATTTATTTTTTAATAGAAGGGAAAGCGTGATATCTTGTTGTTTTGTTCCATGAGAGAAGGAAACCTAAGTATGATTATTCCTATGAGACTTGTCACATGAGTGGCTATAGGATCACAGGAAGGGAAAGCATCATTTCTTGCTAGTTATTTACATGTAGAAAGGGAAACATAAATTAATGATTTATACATATATACTTTCCATGTGAATGTTTTTATGACCTAAAGAAAAATAATATTAAGGCTAAAATATTGATCAGTATGGATGACATAGAAAGAATGAAAAAACTAAAATTGCATGTTGATATCCCTATTTAGATGAATAAAGTCATGGTATAACTACCTGATCAAGTGAGATGTGAGGCATGTCTTGTAATTGTCATATTTGAGTAATACCATGGATGCATGGTTGACCCTATGTTGGAGGGTAAGATTGTATTGATGGAATAATATGTTAGGGAGGATGTGTGAGTGACTGGGAGGAAGAGGATACTTCGATATGTCTTGTAATATATTGATTAATATTGTGCACACATTGGGTATGTCAAGGACAACAAATATTCCAAGTTAATGAAGTCAACCATATGGATGCATATCCATGAACTGCATAGATAAGTATTCTTCTTATTTGTGAATATTTCCTCTTGATTTTGAACAATAATAAAATGGTTTGCATGAAATTATGAGTAATATGTTTGTTGTTTGAAATTGTTGTAGGAATATGTTAAATGAAGAGAACATGGGAAAAGACCAAAAAAAGAAGAGGAATAACCTTGTTGAGAGAGATGAAAGAAGAAGGCATGCCAGGTGTTGTTGAGTAGCAAGGAAAACCAAAGACAACATTCCTTTGAAGGGGGAGGGGATTGTAACACCCCCTCTCTAAACCATGAGTATATGTAATTAATCACTATTGGTGATTGGTATGCAATGGGATAAAAATATTGTAAATGTATTATTGTGTAATTGTATGTGACAAAAGTTGATTGTGGGGTGAGGCCTTAAGTACTGGCCATGATAGTACTAGAGGAATGAAAGGAAACCCTATTAAAATAAAGGACCTCAAGCCTTATTCATATTATCTTCCTCATCCTTGATTTCAAGGAAAATTAGTTAATGCAGAAGGATGGTAGTTTGACAACCAACTACCCCAAATAAATCAGGTATGAGATATCAAGTTAGGAGAGCTAAAAATTTCAACTATAGGTACACCAACATACCAATTTTCTAGCCACATATTTATCCACAGGTTTCATTTTGATGGAAGGAAGGGGAAAGGTTGAGAGCCTTACCAAGGTGATGTGTGAAAGAGAAGTAGATGAGGGTAGACAAGAGATCGGGGAAAAAATTTATAGGGAAATATATAGTAGAAGAGCTCAGAATATGGGGTCTAAGAGTCTAGAAACACAACCTAAGCTTTGAAAGTTGTGAGCTTGATGTTGGGAAAGCATACAATAAACCTCACATAGGAATTGAGCTAGGGGGTATGATAAAAATATGAACTAAAAGTAGTGTGAAGAATATTTTTCAGAGAGACTCCCTAGTGGTATCATGTCTTAGAACATGGGTGGCCATAGTGCTAAAAGTGAATGCATATAAGCCTATGGAGGAAAACGCCCATAGTCAGTTGGCTTCTCTCAACTGCAAAACAAATAATTAATTGGAAATTTTCAGTAGTGAATAGAGAGAATGAATTATACATGTGAATGTATTCATGAATAGGATTTACTATAATGGTGTTATGGCTATGTATACTCGCCAATTAATCGATTGGTAAATTCATCTTTAAACATTTATGTTAATGAAAGAAAAATCCTCTTTATGTATGTACTTGTATCTTGGGTTTTGCAAGTGTATTGACATTTTATTGTGTTTGTAAGTCATTATGTTTGCTCGAAATATGAATTCTAGGTACATTTGAATATAGGAAATTGTATGTTAATATAAGAGATTAAAAGATCAAGGCAAGAGGAAGCCATTAAGTAATCCATGTTTGGTTAAAGGGGGGGTCTGCGAGATTAGGGTCTATCATGGGATGAAAAATATCCCGAGGAAACTATTAACTAAACCTGTTAATGCATGGTTGAGTCAACAAGACTCAACAACCATTAATTCTGAAACTAGAATATATCTAAGATGTCTGATGACGAACCTTTACTCTGTTTAAATTCCAATATAGAATATTGTTAGTCTATGGCCAATGGATCTGTCATGGGATGAACACCAACTATATATCATATGGGAGGAAAACGAATCCAACATGACATGATTCTAGCCCCATGGTTCCATTCTTTTATTATACATATGCAAGTGTTAATGGGGATTTGTCATCATGTATGATGAGGATTCTATGTAGGTAGACATAGTGGAAAAGGTTGTTACGTGGTGGAGATTTGTTTTTCAAAGGGTTGAGAATTTTTCCCTCTTGGGCTCAAGCCTTTGAATGAGAACCTTAAACCATGATATTTAGATCTATGATCTGAGAAATATCATTCATATATCTAATAGGTAAATCTCATGAGGGAGTTATGCGTCATGGGACATCGGATCATCAGACCCCAAAATAATTGTAGGTATGAACTCCTTTGGAAGTGTCGATACCTGATATCTGGGGACTAGGGTTCTAGCCCCTGGTTCCATTCCCTATTATCTAAGCTTGAGGATAAGAGAGAGAGATTTCATAGTGATGTAGTGTGACAGCATGGATTCCACAGTGTCATGGAAGGGACATCTGCCAATATTTAGTTGCGGGTGAGTGGAGTATGGGAGTCCTAATCAATCATAGGCGTTGTGGCAGGCACAACCATTCTGATCCATTAGATTGAAGGGAAGACAAATATACATTGTTGATATAAGTGGAGAAAATTCCATCGGACCCTAGAACGCGAGAGTTTTATTTTTCAAGAGACCTGATAAAGTATCATGGTCCTATGGTGGCAACACGTGTCCTCCTTGGATTCCACATGAGGACAAATATCTACCATAGATCTTGTGGTAAATGGTCAGGATTTGTAACCCTAGGATTAGCATCGTTAATCATCTCATAATCATTGATATTAGGTTAACTAATCATCACGTAATATTTGGGATGTCAAGCATATGAGGATTATTGTAATCCATTGTTACTATTATTAATCATGAGATTACATTAAGTAATCATTTCATAATCCTATGGGGTTTCCAGTAGCTATACCATGCCGAGAAAATTATGGATATCTAATTCCTAGTGGTGATGTTTCACTCAATGAATGGCCCACGTGTCATGAAGTGGGAGGGCCACATGTCATACAATGGTGGTGCCATGTGTCACATAATTTTGGCATATTTGGACGAAGGTCCAAGTGGAAAAAGAGTTCCACGTGTTGAGTGATACGGGTCCTATGTTTCATGCCAAATGGAATGAACATATAAGGGACACATGCCCCATGATGCCAATTGTATCTCTAATATTGGACATTAGGAGCTTTTGGAAAAATACTCCTTATGAAAAGGTCAGTATTCGATTCTCGATGGATCCAAGGTGATGTGGGGTGATTTCACTCAACCAATGCACATGGTACAAGTGTCAGAGAGTGGTTGGAAAAGAAAATAATTATGTGGTGACGTGTATACCATGTCATCCCATGTGGATGTCCACATGTCAAGAATAGAATGTGTCATGTGTCAAGTGGTTTTATCATTTCCAGACAGATCTCTATGGGAAATCTTGTGCCATGTGTCACGAGATGATGGTGGCCATGTGTCATGTCATGGTTAGGACAGGTCGCATGCTAGGATAGTGTCACTTTTCCTAAGCACCAATGCATCTCAGATCATAGATTTTGGTGCTTGGAAAACAACGAAAAGGTTAAGTTCACATGGTCCAAAGGACCGGAGGACAGGTGTAAACACCTCGTTAATTCAAATTTTAGGAGATTTCCATAGAAAAGTGTTGGGTGTGGAAAAGGGTCAACATCCCAATGGTTGACGTCCCAGGATGACATCATTCGATGTAAACCAAGCCAATTCCCAAAGGATAGGTTTCCATGTGTGATAAAATTGGGTCTTCAAATAATTTTGATATGTCAAGAGCCAAATGGTTAGATGGAAAGTATTGTTCCAGTGCCTACGCAAGTAACCACATCTAGATTAAAGGGAGACGTATTATGACATGTCATCCCACATTGAATGATATGGGTTATGTGAAGGCCATGTGGGATCCACGTGGTAGTAAAGAGGACTTTGGCTAATGAAGGTCCTAAGTCTTTAAAGTTCCATAACGTTTGATCCAAAGCTCCATTTTGAGAAAAATTACAGTCTTTGGAAATATCTTGGTAAGGAGAAGATGATGGTATCATTTTTAAATGGATTCAAAGAGGTTTAGGAAAAGGCAAAAATTTATGCCCCATCCCTTGAATGGTACTTAGGGGGTTGGTTGTCTTACATCGGTTCTTTTCATTTATGTGTGTGCAACGATGCTTCTCAAATATGTAATAACAACAATAATTCTCACTAATGTGTGCGCACCGATGTTTCTCATTTATGTGCATCCACTAGTGATTTCATTTATGTGTGCACAACAATGCGTTTTCATAATCAAATCACAGAAAAAAAAATCTTCGCTACAACCTCTGTCTGCCCAATTTTATTTATTTATATGGAACATCCATTAAACGCTCTCCTAAAACATTCACAGCCGTTAAAGGAGGTTGTAGCATACATTTTCTTGAAAATTTCACCAAATTTTGTAACAGTAAAAAATCTGCAAAAAAATCCGCTAGAAGGTGTTCTCCTAGTTGTAGTCATGTGAATATAGATATTTACGTGTCCTTGACCATCCAAACTTCCAACAAAACAAAACCAAAATTTTAGTAAAAACCGTTATGTATATTTCATAACACTCATATGTATTTTTAGATAAATTCCATCGAAAATAAAATCTCTATGGAAAAAAATCATCTAAATCCAACATAAAAATCAACCTCCAGTATTGTTTTATAATTCTACTATTGTCCAAGTTACATTCATTTTGTCTTGAATGGATTTTGAGTGCTAGTTAATTGGCATTCTATAGGAGGAGAAACATATTTTATCTATATTAATTATTTTATTAGTTTCATATTATAACAAAATTGTGGATTGTAATAAATTCAATGTCTCCCAACCATGCCCTCTACCTCTTTTTATTAATGTTGTTTGTTAATCCCTAGAAAACACCCCATGCAAAACCTCGTGTTAAGCGTAAAACCCCTTATAAATACCTATATATTGACTTATTACATTTCTAGTGTTGTATTAGTAGGTCGTCTAGAACCTTTCATTATATTGTTTCATTATAATTCTACCCTTTGTCTCCTATATATATACGAAGGAGACCTAGTCTTAGGATCATCTTATCTCATGTCATATTGTATTTTTAATTGGATGTGTTATAAAAGGAGGTTTCTGCTAGAACTAGACTATATTCATTGACTTCTATAATTTTAAGGCACTAGATCATAACATTTGGTATCAGATCATTGATCCTAGGGTTTTTCCTCTTTAAGCAAGTCATCTTGGCATATTTGTTATAACATTTTTTTGGGCTCTTTTAGATAGTAAAATTTGGAAGTTATTTAGAAAAATTATGAAAGTACTTTTTGTAAAACATTCAAGTTCTGGATCACTATACTTTCAAATATATATCCAATGGAAGATAGTGTTTATGGCTCATCCTGAATTAAGTCATAAACGTGTCATCTTGGGATTTACACTATAATGTTATTTCTAAGAGGTTTCAGATAATGAAATTTTGTGGAGACTAAGGAGACATCTCCTATTTTAGGTGGCTCAAATTGCACATTATGGTTGGATATATTTTCATATATCTATATCTATCTATCTATCTATCTATCTATCTATCTATATATATATATATATATATATATATATATATATATATATATATATATATTCCATTTAAGAAAAGGCTTGTGACTAATCCTAAAATAAATTTTAAAAGGGTCATCTTGGAATTTTTCTTGTAAGGTTTTTCTGTGATGTTTTTTACTTTGAAATTTTTAGAATCATGAGGAGACATAGAAAATTATATGAATTTTGTTTTAAAATATTTTGAATCATTATAGTTTGTGAGATATATCTCATGGAATTTGGGGTTGTTTAGTAATCCTGAAATTCTTCTTAAATAAGACATTTTAGTGTTTTTTCTATAACGTTTATCAGTGAAGGTTGAGGCTGTGAAATTTCTAGGAGTTTAAGAAGTCATATTAGAGAAGGACAAAATTTTAGACTTAGAAGGGTTCAAATTTCATATATATATAAATAAAAAGGTCAACCATCTAGTCATACTCCAAGTTAAGGGTTTGAAAGGTACACAACTTATAATTGGCATAACGTTTTATTGGAAGATCTATTTTTAGTGATTCAAAATTTCTGATAAAGTGGAAAAAGAGAAGTGTTATTATTGTTTAATATGGAAAATGGTTCTAAAAGAAATAAAATTGGCACTCCTCATGAAAAATAGAACATGACTTCTGAAGAAAATGAATACTTTGAAAACATTCTAACCTAGTTAAAGAAACGAGTTGATGAAGTGAGTGTTAGTATGTTAAAACAAGTAGATTTAACAAATTCTCAAGAATACATTAAAGGAGAATTGGAATATCAAATAAAAACAAAAAGGATGAAATGGAAAACAAGATGGATGAAAATAAGAATGACATGAAAATGAAGATGAATGCAAATATGAGAGAGATGGGAAAGTATATATGAAAAAGAAGATGTTAGAATTGCAGAATTCCTTATATTCCATGATATTGCATGATCTATATTATAGAATCCATAAAGGAGAAATCAAATTTCAAATAAATCATTAAAATAAAGAGGAAATAAAGATTGTGTCCTAGAATGATTATTATTCATCATTTCAAGATCCACATCATCAAGGTTCCTATGTGGCACCAAGGAAATACTTCATTCCAAAGGTTGATATGAGGATTTTTTTATTGTAAGGATCCTATGACATGGATATTATAGATGGAGAAATTATTTTATTGACACCAAATTCCAATATTACAAAGGGTACCTATTGCATCCTTGTATTTATAAAATGACCAATTTGTTTGGTATCAATGGATTTGTGAGAGAGAAAATAATTATATTATCTCTTAGTCCATTTTTTTGGATGAATTGATATAAGATGATGGGGATATTAAGAAAAATAAATTATTTATCCAATTGATTAATCTTTGAAAAAAATTCCAATTACAAAGCACATTAAACAAATCCAAAAGCTTAGTCTCAAGGTAAAGACCATTCTTGAGGATAATTTTTTAAATATATTTATGGGTACTTTAAAGGATAACATTGAACATGAAGTGTGTCTCTTCAAACCTAAATCCCTAGAGAAATATTTCAGTGTGGCAAGGAAAGTGGAAAATATAAATATGGATTCTAGAAGGGTGGTCAGTGGAAACTATAGAGATCACCATGTTACCTCTCATAAATCGAGAAGGTTGATACCTCAACAAATGGATGAAACAAGATAAAAGGGAATATGTTTCAATTTTGACAACAAGTATAGTAATGAGGAATAAATGCAGTGAGAAGAATGTACTCTACATAGAAAATGAAGAGGAAGAAGATTATGTCGTACCAAGTCATATTCTAGGGGCTAGATTATGTCTTCCAAGTCATATTATAGGCCTATAGAGTTTCATCTCTCTCATTTGTCTTGTGGGCCCTTGGAATCCTCCCGTTGGATTCAAGCCCCATGGAAGGCCAAGCTAGGCTTGTTCCTCCAAAATTGTTCAACAACTAGGTCATGCAAAGACAAAAAAACACACCCTCCAAGGATATCAAGTCAAAATATCATGATAATGAAATCAAGTCAATAAACGATCCACCTAAGCATGTGCAACAAATATTAGTTTTTTAATTAATTAAGTTCTCAAAGACATTATGCGACTTGCCAATATTGGATATGGGAGGGTTGACGAGGTGTCTTATTGGGTAGATCTTCCCTAGGTCAAGGAGTGTTTCCCAAGTGATCCCTCTCAAAGACATGTAAAGTGGATAAAGTGGTTAAGAATCAAGACTCAATGGGTATGGGGTTCATTACATACAAGGGGTTGTAGTCTCTCATTCATGGGTGCCTTTGTAGAGGGTGCGTGGCACCTTCATTTGCAAAGCAATTTTTCCAAGCCCATCATTTTTCCATCCTTTTTTTTCTTTCATGTTTTAAGGATGAGTTGAAGGCCATTGTACCATTGTGGTTTCCATATAATGATAGTGTCACTCACAAATATATTTCATAAATGAGAAGGTTGGCTCATTATGAGACCCCATTTCTCTTAGTTGTGTAACTAAGAGTCACTACCCTGACTTTGTGGCCAGATGATGGTAATTTCATACTACAAGATACCCATGATCATGATAGGCCATGTCATAATGAGACCTCATATCCTCCAACGAACATCCTAAGAATTCTATCATTTATTCTTGTGGGTCCCCCTTTTCTTACATATAAGCATTTCATTTCCTTCTTGGGGATCCCTGGGTGAAGCATATGGAAGGTTTATATATAGGATTTTATCTTTTACCAAACAATAATCCCTCTAGGCATTTAGACCCTTATTCCCATAGAATGAGGGACAACCCCTTCTTGGGTAAATACACCCTAATATCCCAAGAGACAAGGAACTGGGGGGTTTAAGTGATGAAAATTCATAAGTATGATTGAGAAAGATACAATGGTTCTTCAAGGGAGTTCCTAGTAGTAAACCCATTAGGAAGAGAACTTAATAGGGAAAAATGTAAACCACCAAGGTGAAACAGGGAAAATCCATAATGACGGAGCATATTTCATGAAATCTATATCAGTATAAGATACAACATAATCAAATGCCTCAAATATTGAAATTACACTCACTATAATACCTGACTTGTACCTCATGGAGAAAGGCCTAGTGCTTCTCAGAAGCCAGTTGGTGTGATGGATTCCATATCAAAATATTGAGCTATGTGGTGGTGAGACGGGTCTCCATCTGTGCAAGTGGACATTTTTGGTCACGTAGTCTCTCGGCATTCCATATCTGCAACCTGAGGGCCTCGAGACATAATCTCCTTAGTTATCCCACAAAATGGGTGTAACATATGACTCCTACTAGGGGCATGTGCTCATCGTAGAGTGCATGAGAAACAAAACATATCCTATTGGACCTCTTATTTCCAAAACATAGAAAAAAGAATCAAAGCATCGAGGGTGGTTCTATCACCCTTCATCCATAAAAATCCAAAATAAAAACTAATCTAGAAAAGAAAATTTTTGACATATATATATTTTTTTAAATTCTATACTAAGCATGGAATCAATATGAAAGTATAGAAAAATGAAAATGAAATGCATCTAAACTAATATGAGAAATCAATATGCAGATGAAGGAAATCATAATGACCTACCTACCTACCTAGGTAATTGGGTCCGTGAAGATTAGGTGATGCGTAGTGTTAGGTGAAATCATACAAGCAATGCAACCAACTGGTCACCTTATCAAAGTATCTTCCCCTCTTCTTAATAATGTGAAACAACAAAGATAATTATAGCACAAAATGATCATGATCATAAATATATATATATAAGCAATTGTAAAATGAAACTTATGGAGATGCGTGGGAGGGAGGAAATCCTGATGGAAAGAGTATCTGCAACTCTAATTATGCAAGGAATCTTGCCTAAAGTGATAGCCACAATCTTGATCAATCCACCTCTAAAGGGGGATACTATGTGGAGACAAAGGCTCATCTTCATCCCTATTCGCATGATCATTGTTGCCTAAATACTGAGAAGATATGAGAGATCTCAAGAATACCTCATGATTTCACTAAGAAAAGGAAATGAGGTAAGGGACATGTTTAGGTCTAGGAAGAGAAAAGTGAACCCTATTTATCTTTTAATCCTTGTAGAAATACTCAATATACAAGTACTTCCTCTTTGTAGTGTGAGCCTTTTATTTCTCTGAGGTGGCCACATCCTAGTATTTATCCAAAATTGAGGATGAAGGTGGATGAGAGTATTTGAACAAATATGTAATCATATCATCACCAAACTCCCAAAAATATGAATCGTAAACATATGAAAATTAGTCCTTCGAAGATGAAAAATCAAACGCCTTTTCTTGAGGGCTACCCTCAATTTCATTAATGGGCTCCCTATCTAAAATGAGACGACCAAAATCCCATATTTGTTTGCTAGTTTGTATGAAAATGTATATATGCACATCAACCATATCAAAGGGCACTTTCATAAGACCATCAATATGACTGAAAATGGCCATCTTTTCATCTTCGTGTGCAGGAAGAGTGGAGGCATGGGCATCTTCAACCAGATATTCATATTCTTCATCATCGAGACTAATCGCTTCTTCAACATTATGTACGGGAGGAGAGAAAGGTTGGACAACCTCACCTTCATCAAGAGGGGGAAAATATAATGATGCCTCAATATGTTTGTCTTTATCATAATTATTATTTGTTCTTATGGCCATGCCCCTCCATCGCCTCTTCATCACAAGGGGATCTATCATATCCAAGGTTTCCTTCAACATTTATTCACTTCCTAGGTCATGGAATAAATTATCATCAAGATATTCAAAAGGGTCAACAATATTACCAACTTAATGAGAACTATGACCTCAAAATGAGAACTGTAGCTCTTAAAACCCATATTTTTCCATAAAAAACCAAAAAAATAACCCTTAAATAAAAAAGTGGTGCTACCGATAACACCCATTTTTTTTAGGTTCAAATTACAACTTTCTTTCAGGAATGTCCTAAAACATGCATATAGTTGCTCAGAAAAACCTTAAAATCAACACCTAAATCAAAGAATGGTGTTACCGACATAATTTTTTTTTTCTAAATGTTAAAATTATACCTCATTTGAAATCGTATCTTAGTGTGGAAAGTACCATTGCAGCCAAATCCTAAAAATTAAGACCATTTTGAAAGTGGTGTAAAACATTATCACTGCTATAAACCAAATCATGAAATCAACCCTTAAATATTTACTTTTTTAAGGTTAGTTTATCACTCCAACCACAAGATAATACATAATGGTATGGAGATATCACCATTTCAGATGTCAACATTCAACATAACTTCAAAATAATTTTTTTATTTTAAATAAACATGTCTATACAAATTAAATTTAATGAAACATAAATTATTTTGTTACATTGTCCATATTCAAAACATAAGAGAGAAGAAATTTTGTTATATACTCTCCATAATAAAAACATATAATTCATAAAACATAGAAATGATTCATAACTTTATGTGGTATCATATTTAACTGAGAACAATCATTTTTGGTTACCAATACAAACATCATATTGATAAAATATACATAAAATGTTTCATACATTTAATCAAATTCATCCATGGATTTTGACACACCATTAGAATCTACATTGTCTTCAGATGAATGACATGATGAAGATGTATATGATCCATATTCTTCTATATTATCAATGAGTGCACCATCTAAGTTTTCATGTATTCCCAACATTTCATATGTCAAAAGCGTCTTTGATCTATGACTAGGTTCATCAAAATCCAATCTTGCACTTATTTCTTATTGCAACAACCTCTTGATAATATCTATGGTCCTAGAGTGAAGAGTTCCTCTCTTTGTCAAATTGAAGTCATAGAAAAGTATGTCAACATCCTCTAATTTTAATAGGTCAATGCAATGATGAGTTATATTTTGACCCTTTCTTTTTCTCTTTCTGTTGTTCTATTTCTCAACCACCATATCTTGTTTGTACACACCAATGAATGGGTGTGTAATTGTTTCATACCAATGCACTTCAACTGATATAACATCTTCATTTTCTTTGTTTGTCCTTATAAACTTTGCAATCTATAATGGATAACCATGTGGATCTTCAGTTTCTAAGACTGCAATCATGCAACCCTCCTTAATATCTTGTGTTGAGCCCGTGTAAATATATTCCATGTCTTCACATTATGCTCGTGATCTTATAGAACCAATATACATTTCTCTTTCTTTTACCTGTGAAAACTCAATAAAATATTGAGATTCCTGTTGTTCAACAACGTTTCTTTCTTTAGATTCATTTGACCTATTTTGTGGCCAAACAAATGGAGTCTACAAAAATGTATCTTCATTTTTTTAGTTTGAAATTATGTCACTGTGATCATTGAAAAAAGACTCCCACCAAACAAAATCAACAACATCAAAGTACTCATATGTATATTTAATGGACATTGTTTATTTCCTCCAAGCATTTGGAATAATCTCCACCTCTATTACGCCTTTGTGCATTATGGATTTCATCAACTGATTGAAATGAAATTAACTTTGATGCAAATATTAGATGATCTAGAGTGAACTTCAAAAATGGAAAAATTGATGAAGGCCCCCATTCTACAATAGTTCAATACTTCTTTCCCCATATAAGTGTTTTCCCATCAACTTTTTTCAAGAAAAAATGATGTTGGAAGCCAATGTCATTAAGTTTCTCAATGCATTTTTTTTCCCATGTGATCCCTGGATAAGTCTTCGCATGTCAACAATTTCTTCCAATATGTGAAATATAGGCTCTGGAATTTACGATTTTTTAATACATTCAATTAATGATGGTATTATTCCAACATTTTCTCTCTTCAATATTACTGAAAAATGACTGAACATTTGATCAATATAATCATGTGTGTATCCAACAAGAAGGAAACCAACTTTAACCTTTTGAAATATTCCTAGTTCAACAAGCATGGTGAGATAATAAAAAACAATTTGATTTTTGTTTTCATGACTAGTGTTGTCCAACTACAGATATAGAACTTGAGGAAGATTACCAGACCAGTGATTGATCACATGATGAATTATGGTGATGGTCAAATTTGCATCATTATGAATATTTTGAGCTATGAAGTAAACCCTTGGACAAATTGTTCCATTAAAAACCATACAACCAAGCAAGTGAAACTGAATGAAATTATCTTCCTGTAAATGTTTTGGTGTACGAACAAAATGTGGCAAAAGTGTTTTTATTTATTTATTTATTTTTTTCTGGTTCATGCCATCAATTAGCATACCCATGTATTTATCTGGAGCATCTTAAAACTTCTATATATGTTTGTACAACTTTTTCCTTTCACTCTATTGTTGATTCCTATGTTCTTGAAGTGCTTTGACTATAGAATCTACACATGACAGGAAATGAAAATATTGATAATATGTTTTCATAGTTGATAACTATTGAATTTAAACAAAAACAAATTGTAAATATATACTTGTTTCAACCCCTTCATATTTATCCCTTATTTGTTTAAGCACATATACTTCAAATCCCCATCCTTGACTTCTTAGGAATACAAACATTGTTGAATTGTCTCTTCCATACTCTTGTGAAATATGCATATGAAATAAAATTATGATTTCCTTCAACACTTTCAACATAGTCTTTGTATAACTTGTAGATTTCATTCCTTGAGAAATTATATGGAATAAGTATTGTCTCTCTATCTGGCATAGACTCTCCATGTTTGGAAAAGAAGTCTCACATACATGACAATGCAATGTTTCTTAATGGGCCAATCTCCCATACATGATTTACCTTTCAATAAAATGTCATGTCTTTTTCAAAACTTGTTTGGATCCTTGATAGATGAAGATTACCAATTGAGTGAAAGTTTTTGAAATCCTTTATGCAATGTAAAAGATTACCAATGCGATAATAATATCATGTCTTCATAGATATCATGCACCCCACTAAATATGAGTTTTGCATGCTCTTATTCATTGACAAATAATTCTTCCTTTTCGGCAAGGCATACATGCAGTCTATACTTTTCAAACAATTCTCTTGACAACAATTACTAGAAATCAAATCACCGATGGAAAATGATTTAGTTATAAATTCTTTCCCGGACCTTGTATAACTAGAAATATTTGGATTGATATAAAAAGGTCTAGTCCTCATCCTGGAAACACTATTTCTTTGCAATGAATCCACTATTTCAACATCATCACTAGGAGGAATATCATTCTCACTATAATAATACATATCATTGTGAAGAGAACGAACAAGAGATTGTTGTGCACCTTGATTTGTTGAACCTGAATGATTTAGAACATGATCTACATTCCTAGGTCCATCATTATCTTCATTGATAATCTCGTTGAGAAGAGAAATATCAATATCATCATCAACAACACAATTATCTGCAAGAAAGTGTCCACAATCAACATAATCATCTTCACTACTTTTGAAATCCCCACTTGAAGGAAATTCTAGATCATCCTCATTATTGCCCTCAAAACATTGACCTCAAGGACAATATTCAACATTGTCATTACTACCTTGGAAATCATCACTTGGAGGAAAATCTTTATCATCTTCATTGGAACCTTTAATTTATCCTTCTAAAAAAATACCTTGACCATCGATGTCAGTACCTTAAAAATCCTCACTTGGAGGAAAATTTTCATCATCCTCATTAGTCCCTTGAAAATCCTCACTTGGAGGAAAATATTCACCATCCTCATGAGTCCCTTCAAAATCCTCACTTAGAGGAAAATATTCATCGTGCTCCTTAGTCCCTTCAAAATACTCACTTGGAGGAATATCTTCTTCCTCCTTATCTATACCTTCAAAATCATCACTCGGAGGAAAATCTTCATTTTCCTCATTCGTTCTTTGCAAATCCTCACTAGGAGGAAAAATTTTATCCTCCTCAATAGGACCTTCAAAATACTCACTTGGAGGAAAATATTTTGTAAATGTGTTGAACCTTCATAGAATAGATCTAGCTATAAAATACCACACACATTTGCAGAGAGAAATTGTGAAAGAAGAAGCAATAGAGAAAGAATGGAAGAATTCTCATTAACTGTAATGAATAATGAATATTTTACACATGATATACTCTATATAATTCAACCAATGCACATTGGAGGTGAATACAATGCACCATAGTGGTGGACTAGAGTGATATTGACACACACCAACAATTACAAGAGTGAAAATCCACCTATTCTAGTCTCTTAGGCAGTTACGAGAGTGAATTGCCAACTAATTGAGTTAACTAGTATACTAGTCTTCATTTAACTGACTAAAAAAAAGTGAAGTGAGGAGGAGATCAGGGAATCATGGGTAATGCATCAGTCTGATGATGATACCAAGGCTAATGCACATTATCTAGTGATGATCCCAATGTTGCATGGTGACAAAACCAATGCAACATCTAGACTCCACTCAACTAGTCAAACTGAAGTAAAAATTGAAGAGAATATTCTCCCTAGAGGAATATTTTTCCTAAAATATAGGAGACTAGATAATGACTAATAAAAAAGGAAAAATCTTAGGAAAAAAAATTGTAGTTGTGTGTGAAGTAACTCTAACACCTCCCATGAACCTCACTATGGTGCAAATAAAGAATGGTTCTTGGAAACAAGGCCATGTTAGGTACCCAAATAAGAAAGATAAACTGAAGTAAAGTGAGGAAAGAGGGAAAAACTCATGGGGAAAACACCCCCTCAAGGTACAATGTATGTAAAAAGAAGAACTACAGTTCCCAGGAGTCTATGTCCTTCACTCCAAGAAGACTTCGCAGAGAATGGAACTTATGCTCAATGAAGGTCTTGGTGAAGATGTTTGTCATTTGTTCTGTTGAAGAACATAACTATAGGTCGATGATCCCCTCATGTACTAAGTCCCAGATGTAGTGCATGTGGATCTCGATGTTATTTTTCCACTTCCTATGAATTGGATCTCTATACAACTTTAGATTGCTCTCATTGTCACACTAGATGGCGATCGACCGATGAAACTAAATGCCCAACTCAGTGAGAAAATGTTGTAGCCACGTAGCCTGAATGGTTATGTTAACTAACCCTATATACTCTACCTTGGTTGAAGATAGAGAAATGGAAACTTTCTTCTTGCTCAACCAAAAGATAGGTCCAAAACCAAGACTGAGTGAGTAACTCGATGTAGACTTGCGATCAATGTTATCTCCAACCCAGTCAGAATCAGTGAACTTGATGAGATCCAATGTAGATTCTATTGCATAATGAATCCCAATGGTGATGGTTCCCTGTACTTATCGAAGGATATGCTTTGCTTCCTTCCAATGTAGCTCATGCGGCTCCTGCATGAACCTGGAAACTACACCAACTACATAGGAGAGGTATGGTCTAGTGTGTGAGATACAACAAGCTCCCCACTAGATCTTTGTATAATATGTTGTCAACCAGTGGAGTGTCCCCTCGATCCTCAAGTTTGAATCTTGATAGGAAAGGATTCGGAGAAGACTTGCAGTCTGTCATGTGAAATCTCTCAAGGAGATCTCGAGCATAAATAGCCTGAGACATTTTGATGCCTGACACATCCTGAATGATCTCGAGTCCAAGGAAGAAATGTAGTGAACCCATGTCCGTTATGAAAAACATGTCATGTAGAATCCTCTTTACTACAAAAATCATTGAATTCGAGTAGCTGGTGATAAAAAAATCATCAACATACAAAAATAAGAGTAGGGGTGAATCAATCGTCTTGGGCATGTAGACATTCAGGTATGATTTACAAAGTAAAAATCTTTTTGACGACAGGTAGGAGTCCATATTGGCATACCATGCCCTCAGATCTTTCTTGAGGCCATGAAAAGACTTCTTCAATCGAGAAACCAAAGATGAGTCCTACATAAATCACTGGGGTTGCTCCATATAGATCTCCCCAGAGAGATCACCCTAAAGAAATGCATTCTTCACTTCCATATGATAGACTTACCATCCCTTGGCCACCGCAATGACAAGTGCCAAATGTCCAGATGCACTGAATCTACATCTGACTATACTAACTTTGTATCTGGATCATCTGATTCCTCTGAATCGAAACTCTCATCCGAAGAAGAGTCGGCATGTGCATGCTCATCATCGTGAACAGGTGGAAGAATGAAGGTGTTTTCATGCGGCTGTTGAGGTACATGCGAGACAATTTCCTCGAATTGGACACTTCACTCAATGATGATTCGATCTGAGGAAAGATCAATTATCTGTGTCCATTCAGACCATTGCGGTATCCAACAAAAATACACGCATGTCTTTCTGGATCAAGTGCCTTCCTATTTTCAGAGGGAATCTGGGCCCATGCATGTGAACCGAAAATATGAAAGTGGGTCACTTCCATTTTGAGGCCGATCCAAGCCTCATAGGGGGTATTATCCTTGATAGAACTAAGGGGAGATCTGTTTTGGATGTACATTTCACAGTTAGTTTCCTCAACCCATAGGCTATGTGGTAGTGACTTTGCATGTAGCATGAAAGATGCCATCTCTTTTAGAGATCTATTTTCCACTCAGTAACTCTGTTTTACTGCGGAGTATAGGGAATTGTGTGCTACAACTAAATTTCTGCCTCATGACAAAGATTTTGGATCTCGTGATTGACATACTCTCCCCCATTATTAGTTCACAGGACTTTGATTTTCTTTCCTGATTTTGTCTCAACCAGGGCTTTGAAATCTTTGAGGTGTTGAAAGACCTCATATTTTTTCCTAAGAAATTAAATCCATGTGAAATGTGAGAAATCATCAACAAAAATGAGAAAAAACCTCACTTTTCTGATTCATAGATGGGTAAAAGGACCCATTAGGTCACTATGGATCATATCTAAAGGATCGGAATCTCTCGTAGTCTTTCCTTTGTCGAATTTCTCTTGAGGGTGTCTTCCAAGAACACATCCCTCACAAATTCCTTTGGAGAAATGGATGTCTAGTAGACCATCAACCAATATTTTCTTGCTAATTTGTTTCATGTATTTGAAATTCAAATGAAAGAACCTTTCATGCCATATCGTAATACTTTCATCAACATGGTTAAGAAGTAAAGCAGAATCTAGTTCAATAAATTCAGAAAATGTATACAATCTAGATGGATGGTTTACCTCACTGGTAGCAATGCTGGAATTGGTTTTCATATCATATATGTCCACTGCATTTGGTGTGAATATGAATTTATTTTCGGTGTTGTAATTCATCATCTGATACATGGAGAAAAGATTTATAGGAGGTTTGGGAATGTGCAACACATTCTCGAAGCTTTTGTTGGTGAGTTCAATCCTTCCTTTGTCGGTGACCTCGATTGGAAAGTTGCCCCCCATCAGAATAGGAGGACCTTTGCATGAATCCAATGAACAATAGACTTCTTTTGTGGAAGCTATGTGATGTGATTCTCCTGAATCTACGATCCAAGCATCAGGAGAGGATTTCATGGAAATCAAGGCATGACTAGAATTGCATTTCTTGGGATTCTGATCTTTTGGGTTCTTATTCTTGGCACCCTCGATGATGCGATCTCCAAGGTTTTTTTCTGAAGTATTTGAGTCATTATATCTATTTTTTTATGCATGCATGCAGATTATGGATGTAATCCTTTATGGCAGTATGTGCATTTCTCCTCTTTTCTTTCCTTTCCACCTTTGGATCTGGAAGCATCGGTGAAGGGTTTTGAGTACCCTTCGTTCTTTGGATTTGCATGAGATTTCCTTTTGTCTTTATATTTGGATTTCTTATATTGATGGCTTCCATCTTGCATAGTAAGTGCATGCACCTTTGGGCCTTTGATTTTTCCCATGTTGATGAGGTTGGTTTTCTCTTGTGTCAGGGATTCGATAAATTCTTCAAAAGAAGGCATCTTCCAGGTGTCTCCAGAGGAAAATTTGACTGAATGGAATGTGGATACAAACACAGAGAATTCAGGACCAATTTTGGAGAGAATGGTGAGAACCATTTGTTTCTCCTCCTTATATTTATCAACCCCGCAAGCTTTGAGTTGCGACAGTAAATCCTTGAATTTTATAAAGAAATATTGGATATCGTCAAATATTTTTGGATCCAATGTGAGAAATTCCACCTCGAGCATGTGTTCCCTTATCTTATCCTATTTTCCAAAGATCCCTTCCAAGGTGGTCTAGCATTCATTGGGGGTTTTACAGGAAGATATGCGAAAACATAGATCGGGAGAGATGAGATTGCAAATTGTTCTAAATGCTTCATCCATTCGATTTAGATACTTTAATTTTACTATGGCTGATGTCAGTTGTGTGTCTTTATTCAAAGTTAAACTTTAACTACCAAACTAATAAACAATGGATGAATACGATTGTAAATGATATAACGAAAATAGACAAAGCAATTAACGTTTAAATTATGAAATCACTATTCATTCACTAATCAAC
>JZKD02S1917347.1:402004-426653 GCA_000966675.3 Picea glauca
CTCCTTCCATCACTTCTTCTCTAAAATAAAAATCTAAGGTTCAAGTAGTGGAAGATCACATCGAGCATCAACAACAAGTTCTCCAAATATTAAAGGACAACTTGACCATGGCACATAATCACATGAAACAATAAGCAGATCAACTTCGTAGCGAAAGATGTTTTGAAGTAGGGGATTGGGTGTTTTTAAGAATACAACTATACAAACAGATGTCCCTCAAGCAAGCCAAGAAGGATAATAAATTATCACCAAAGTACTATGGCCCTTATAAGGTGTTGCAAAAGATTGGTACTATGGCATACAAATTGGAGTTGCCTGCATCTTCACAAGTACACCCAGTTTTCCATGTTTCATTCTTAAAGAAGGTTATAGGCGACAAGATCCCATTTCAAACTATATTTCCAGAACTTAACGAGGAAGGAAAAATCATATTGGAGCCTGAATCCATCACTGACACAAGAATTCACCAGCTGAGGAATAGATCCATTTCAGAGTATCTCATTAAATGGAGGAAACTACCAACTGGAGATTCCACTTGGGAAGATGAGTCCTTTATACAGAAGCATCCAAATGTACTCAAGCATTGCATACAACACTTGTCTCAAGGGGAGGGGCATGTTAAGCCCTAATATTGGCTCATTACCCCTTAATTGGGGCATACTACATTAGTCATGTTGTTCTATTTATGTTGGCTTTATTCCATTAGTTGTAATTATACCTCCTAGTCTCCTATATATACCAAGAAGACATTTTCATTCTGAATCATCTTGTACTTGAACATTTATGTGGGGTAAAAGGAGGTTTCCCCCTCAAAGAGGCTTATTAGATGAAATTATCTCTTTTTCAAGGCCTCGAGTACTTATTCTGAGGATTTTCTATGCTATATTGATATTTGGTTCTTAACAGAGAAATTGAGAAAGAAGAAGCAATATACAAAGAATGGAAGAATTCTCATTAACCGTATTCCACACTCAAAGAGTGAATAATTTACAATATATATAGGATACATGTGTAAGTAATGAGCCATAGTGGTGGTCTAGATTGATCTGGACACACACCAATAGTTACAAGAGTAAAATGCCACCTACTCTAGTCTCTCATGTAGATACGGGAGTGAACTGCCACCTAGCTGAGTTAACTAGTTAACTAGTCTTCAGTTAACTGACTAAACAAAGAGTAGTGAGTTGGTGATGATCCCAATGTTACATGGTGACAAAACCAATGCAACATCTAAACTCAACTCAACTAGTCAAACTGAAGTTTCAACTGAAAGAGAATATTCTCCAGGTGGAATATTCTCCCCTAAAATATAGGAGACTGGATAATGACTAATTATGACTAATAAACAAGGAATAACCTTAAATCCTTAGGGAAAATAAAAAGTAAATCCAATAGAGAGCGATGTGATACTGAATATTTCACACCTAGACAATGATATGATTGATCTTTAGAATTGTTTTTTCATTCTTTGAGAACTGATAACCTTCATCATAATTTGGACAATTAGATTTCATTCAAGAAATCATCTCAGGAATGGGGAAGCGCTATGAGTTGATATCATTAGAACTATAATGGCTTAATAAGTTTTAAAGATAATCATATTTCCCTGAGACTTCAAAAATAACCGAGAACGGTGATTTCACAAAGACTTACCATAATAGATATGAGTTTAGAACTTAATGTGCAGATGCATTGAACTACCGCTAGTGAAAGACCCAATTCCCTTCAATAATGAATGGTGATTTAGAAATAATCATTAAGGAAACATAAAAAAACAAACAAAATGAAAAAGCGAAAAAAAATAAAACAAAAGAAAACGTAAGCTAAAAATATTTACAAGGGGGGTAAATCTGATTTTCTCAGGTGAAGTATTTCTTGAGAGACTGGTCATTCATTGGAAAAGTGTCTAGTAGTCCCTTTAAGTTGTGCAAATGAAAAGAATTAGGACCCAATTTTTTAGAAATGATAAAAGGCCCCAGCCACAGGTTTTGAAACTTGGTATGTTCTCCTTTATTCTTGTGTGTTTTTTCTCATTTGAGGACCAAATTCCCTACATTGAATTTCTTTCTGAGGATGAACTTGTAACGAACCATCTCTTTACAATTTTCTGATGCTGATCCAATTTATTTTTTGCTTGTGTCCTTACTTCTTCCAATTTTAATAAAGTGTTTATCAAATTCTATAAAGGGGGACATTCATCTTCTTGAACTTTCAGCGAAAATTGCAGATAAGGGAGAAAGACATGTGTAGGAAGGATGGATTCTCTTCTGTAAATGAGGAAGAAAGGAGAATTGCCTATGGAATCTTTTGGAGTGACTCTATTAGCCCAAAGTGCCTTGTACAATAAATTGTGCTAGTTTTTGTGGTTTTCCCACAATTTTCTCTTTATTATCTTGATCATATTTTTATTTGTTGAATCGACAAAATTGTTTACTTGTGGGTAATGGATGGTAGATTATTTTATCTTAATCCATTTTTTTAAAGCAAAGACATTCATATCCAGGGAATAAAAGTAAGAAGCATTGTCGAAAACTAGACACTCAGGTATTCTGAAACGAGTGATAATATGAGAGTTTAAAAATGAAACTGCATGATTCGTCTTGACTGCCTTTAATGGTAAGGCCTCAGACCACCTTTTGAAATAATATGTTTTCATGGGAATGTACTTGTGTTGCTGTGAAGAAGGAGGATTAATCGATCCTATAATATCTATGCCCCACTGCTGAAAATGTGTGTCTACTGTGACAGGATGTAAAGGGAAAACAACCCTTTTCACCCATCCTACAGCCTTTTGACAGATTATACATTTGCGGGCCAAAGTGTGAGCATACTTAAACAGGGTGGGCCAATAGTATCCATCCCTAAGTACTTTGTGTGTAGTTGTATCTCCACCAAAATGACCCCCGTCATCGCCATAATGAAGTTCAACTAACACCCTTTCAGATTTCCTTTTTTTCTAGGCAACAAAGAAAAACATCGTCAAAATTATTTCAAAATAATATATCACTAATTAATTGAAAAGATGAAGATATGAGCCTCAATGCTCTTCTGTTTTTCATATCAAGGTTGTGAGGAGGAGTTTCATGCAACAAGTAAAATATGATATTATCATACCATGAATTAGACACAATTTGTGCACAACAGATTTGTGTTTCATTATGTATATTTGCAGCTGATGTATTTATTTTATTTTCTGACTTTTCAACTGAATAAGTGTCGCAGACCACCGACCCTTGGGTCGAGATCCACACAGGATCATTCTAAATCTTCCCCTGAGTCTGATTGACTCTTCGATTCCCTCACAGGGAATACCTCATACACATGATAGTGTATCCATAGGTCCTTCTGAGTTATGCCTGCGTGAGAAAGCACCAGACACTAACTCTTCCCCCTAGACCAGAAAATCTAATCGTGCCCTTTTTGCCGAAATGGGATTCCATATTTTTCACGATTTTGCGAATATTGTTGTCAAGTTTCTATCTCTTCAACCCTCCGAAACCCAAAATGCTAAAATGTCAAAATCCTTGGTCGTTTTCTCCTCCAAAACTGTGTCGCGTTTCGCGACCTTGGGAATTTCGATGCTAAGGACCCGGATTCCTTGTCTTTGAAAATACCGAAATGCCGAGTCCCGATATGTTCACGAGGATAACTTCCCAACAAGTATGACTGGGACCTTCCTCCGATTCGAAGTTTCATGATTTCGCAACTTCGCGAATCTGGATGCAAGTCTCCCGACTCTCCAACCTCCGAAACCCCAAAAAGTCAATGAAGTTTTGACTCTCCTTGTCCACTAGTACATGCCACCTGTCCACACGAATATTTTTCCTGCTTTTGGGACTTGGAAAAACCTCCGACAGGCCTTCGTCTCCTACGTCAAATCCCCAAATTCTAAAGCACCAGAAATTTTACTGATTGTCTTAACATGCGACAAATTCCTTTCGCGTTTCGGGAATGTAAGTGACCAAAGGTTTTGGTCTGCACTCCGGACTTACAAACCCTGAAATGATGAAATGATCTTGACACCCCAATTGACTACGATCAATGGTCCACGTCGAATCCTGCCTCCAAAATGGTGAGTTCGTCCAACTCCTAACCACCCTGCAGCTTCACTGTATCCTACGGTCATCACAACTTCACGAGTTCTCCACAGAGAATTCCGACCACTCGATCCCTTCCGCAAGAATATTTGTCTAACTGACTTGGAGTTCTCCTATCTTGACTTGAATTCTGCGAGGAAAATTTGACCCCGTCTCCTTTTGAACAATCCAAAGGTACTAACCCTCCTGATCTTTCACTTGCAAACTCAAGTCTCCCAGAGAGACCATGCTCGTACTCCTTGTGGCAATCTTTCAAATAACCTCTAGCTATTTGATTCTTCAACTCTGTGCACTTTCTGCAACAACAGTCCCTGCCCTTTCAACTTTAGTTGATAAGTTCTAAGGCCTCAACTAGCCTGTTCACACCTTGCACGGCTTCTGTGCTTCACCTGCACTTCTGCTGGAATGAGAACAATAGTATCCCTCCTAAGCTTTCTGAGATAAAAATCAGAACCCTTGTCAACACACACCTTGCGGACGTTTTCACTGCACTCCTTAAAGGAACTCTCTCAGGATAAGAAACAATTGAAACTCATTCTCTTTCTCCTTTAGAATTCAAACATTCAACTTGAAATCATACATTCAACACAAAATAACAACAAGGGCATAACAGAGAGAATAAAACAACTGTAAGCATACCATTCAGCATATGTAAATAGTAAACATCATAACACCATGAAATCTAAGTCAAAGCTTCATATATTAACTCAAGCTCCTGTACGTGGGTTCTTCTATACAAATCTCTTCTACAACTCTCTTCTTTTGTTATGTGCTAATGTTTTAATGATACGATGATACAAAGGTGAGGGTGTCTATATCTGTTTTCCCTCATGCGCTTCTAAAAACTGTTAAATCTATAATTCAAATCTACCTACTTTCATTAACTGGGCTTAAATGCCTTTTACAATGATAGATAAGAGAAAATCGCTCACAATATGTTTACAATAGCCAGATATAAATGCAAGTATGCCTCCTAGCTATTACATTAATATCCTCTCTTTTAAACTTTCAAAACATTTCAAAACATGAAAAATATGTGTTGGGCTTTCTAGTTGTCTTCTACCTTCACGCTCGCTTGGCTGGCTGCTTACGATTCTCCTGCATCATACTCCCTCACTTGAAAATTTTAATGAACTCTTGTTCATGAGCTCTTGCATGGTCTGTCCATGCTTATGAATTTTTGCTTCATCTTCCCAACTGGCATCTTCAATTGGATGTCCCTTCCATTTGACCAAGTATTCAAAATACTCTTTTTTCCTAGTCTTTCTGCCGACCCTCTTGTGAATTATACTTTCCATCTATGGATTTTCATATACAAGAATTTGTTTTGTCCATTGAACCTGTTTGTGTTCTTCCTCTGCTCCTGCTTCTTCATATTTTTAAGGGTACAAATACATAACATTGAATATCGATGAGATTCTTATCCCATCGGGTAATTCAATCTCATATGCGTTTGCCCCAAATTTCTTCATGACTCTGCATGGTCCAATCTTTTTCATCTTTAGTCCCCTTTGGAACCTATCCTTTCTCAGATGTGCAAGAATCAGATCACCAACTTCAAATTGAAGTTCTCACCTGTGTTGATCTGCTCTCCGCTTGTATTCTTGACTTGAACTCTGCAATCGCTCCTTGATTTGGCTATGAAGCTCCTTCATTTCTTCTACAAAGTCCTCTGCACTAGCACTCCTGAATTCAACTTGTCCTAAATCTTTCAATTCATAAAATCCCCTTGGCTACGTTCCATATACAATCTAGAATGGACTTTTCCATGTGCTTCTGTTGAGCGAATCATTATAAGAAAATTCCACTTGTGGCAGAATGTGATCCCATTGACTGTGGTGTTCAGTCACTAAGCTCCTCAGCAAATCTCCCAAGCTCTGGTTCACAACTTCTGTCTGTCCATCCATTTTAGAATGATACACTAATATAAATGAAAAACTTCTCCCCAGCTTCCTCCATAAAGTCCTCCAGAAATGTCCTACGAATTTGGTATCCCGATCAGAAACTATACTCCTTGGCAAGCCATGAAGTTTGATGACTTCCTTGAAAAACAGGTTTGCAATATGAGTTGCATTACTGGTTTTCTGGCATGGTATGAAATGTTCCATCTTGGAAAATCTGTCGACTACCACAAATATCGATTCACATCCTCTTTGTGTTTTTGGCAGTCCCAATATGAAATCCATGCTCACTACATCCCACGGCCTTTCTGGTATGGGTAATGGTTGATATAACCCTGTATTTTTCCTTTTTCGTTTTGTGTGCTGACAAATTATGCACCTGTCCACAAATTTCTTAACATCTGTCCTCATTCTTGGCCAAAAATATGAGCCATTCAAATTTGAGACTGTCTTATTAGGATCGAAATGTCTGGCCAATCCTCCACTGTGTTTTTCCTTCAGCAAAATTCTCCCTCATGGAGAATTTTGGAATACATAGCTGATTTCCCCTGAATAATAATCCATCCTAGATCATGTATTCAGTCCACTGGCTTCTGTCCCTGAGAATTGTATTCTCAGATGCCTCATACGCTTCCTTAAAATCTGGGTCATCCTTGTATATTTCTATGAGGTTATCAAAACCTAAAGTCTTGACTCTGAATTTCTGCATAAGCAAACATTTCCTGCTCAAAGTATCAACAAATTTTTTAGCAGTTCCAGAAATATGCTTAATCACAAAAGTAAAATTCTGCATGAATTCAACCCATTTAACATGTTTTTGGTTCAACTTCTTCTATTGAGTCATGAATTATAAAGAGCGATTGTCACTGTACAAAAAAAACTCTTTAGGAACCAAATAATGTCTCCATTTCTTCAACGCTTGTATGACTGCATAAAATTCTTTGTCATCTGTTGAATATTTAATCTTTGCTTCATTCAATTTTTCACTGAAGTATGTCATCGGCCTGTCGTCTTGGCTCAAGGCCACTCCAATTGCAAATCCACTCATGTCACACCTGACCTGGAATGTCTTGCTAAAATATGGCAAAACCAGAATTGGTTGCTCAATGATCCTTTTCTTCAACATATTGAAGCTCTTCTCTGCTTCTTTTGTCCAGTGAAAAGATTCGTGTATTTTCTTCACTGTATCCATCATTGGTGCGCTAATTCCACTGAAATTTCGGATGAATTTCCTGTATAAACTTGCCAAACCATGGAAGCTTCAAACTTCAAACACACTCTTCGGCGATGGTCAATTCTTAATTGCATTTACCTTTTATGGATCCATCTTCAATTCATTTGCAGAGATAACAAAACCCAAATAAATGAGTTACGTCCTCATAAATGATGATTTATTCATATTAATCATAAATTTCTCTTGCTCTAATCTCCTCATCACTGCAGATAAATGTTTTAAGTGTTATATTTCTATCTTTCTAAAAATTAATATATCGTCAAGATATACAATGACAAATTTCCCTATGAAATCCTTCAGGGCTTCGTTCATGAATCTCATGAAAGTACTGGTCACATTTTTTAAACCAAATGGCATGACAAGCCATTCATACAATCCCTCATTAGTCTTGAATGTTTTCTTCCATTCATCACCTTCTCTCATTCGAATTTGATGATACCTTCTTTTCAAATCAATCTTTGAAAAAAACTTTGCTCCACTCAAGCAATCCATCAAGTCATCCATCCTTGGCAATGGAAATCTATATCTAATGGTAATCTTATTGATTTCCCTTGAGTCTGTACACATTATCTAGCCTCCATCTTTCTTTGGGCTGAGCATTGTCTGAACAACTCATGGACTCAATCTCTCTTGAATCAATCCTTTGTCCATTAAGTCCTGGACCTGTCTCTTGACTTCTTCATTTTCCTGTAGCGTCAATCTATACGCAGCTTTGTTTGGCAAACTAGCTCTAGGAATAAGATTGGTGTGATGGCTTATACTCCTAATAGGTGGCAACGAACAAGGTAGTTCATCCACTACTATATCAACAAACTCTCCCAGCAACTTCTGGATTTCTTCTGGTAAATCGTTTATCCTTGTACTGGTCAAAACAATTTTAGGCTTCCTGACCACAATAAATTGTGTGTCCTCCTTCTTCTTAACCTCCTTAACAAGTTCCTTCCCACTCATGAGAAGTACAGTGTTTCTCACCTCTGGTTTCATTTCTTTATCCTTAATCGACAACAACATGCGTCCTCCCATTTTTCTCCAAGGTGTATGTGTTCTTTCTCCCATCATGAACCATGTTTTTGTCATATTGTCATGGTCTACCCAAAAATAGATGAAAAACATCCATGGGAATGACATCACATAATATTTCATCTTTATATCCTCCTATTTTAATTTCAACTAAACATTGTTTAGTGAAATTTACCTGATGTCCTTTTTGTAGCCACAAAACTCTGTATGGGCTTGGATGTACAACAGTCTCTAGCTCCAGCTTTTATACCATCTCAGTAGATATGAGATTATCTGTGCTACCACTGTCCACTATGACCTTGCATACTCTATCCTTAGTTTTGCAAGCAGTCCTAAACAGACTGTTTCTTTGGGATGGGTTCTCTACCTCCTTCTCTGGCTTCAAGAGAACTTTCCTCATCATTAAGGATCTTCTACCCTCAGTGTCCTCTGCCTCAACATTCCATCCTTGAGCTTCGACAATGTGATTTTCACCACTATCTTTCTTCTTATCTAGACACTCATAGGATTTATGTCTGATCTTTCCATAGACAAAGCATTTTATTTCACCGCCTCTTCCTTTTCCTCTTCCTCTGGCTCGAGAAAAAGTATTTCTATCAGCATACTACCCTCCCTGTGAGCTTCCACCTTTCTCATGTTGAGTTTGAGGTTTCTTCCCCTCTTCTTTAGATTTTCGAGTTCTATCTTGGGCAATTATTTTGCCTCTGGCTTGACTTCTACCTTCGCCTCTTTGACCTTTCTTTCGGCTCAGATTCTCTTCAACTTTCAGAGCTATCTAATAAGCATCTTCCATAGTCTGAATGTTTATCATGCTCATCTCATCTTGAATGTCATATCGCAGACCATTCATGTACCTGGAAAAATTTTCATCATCGCTTTCCTGATGACTTGCTCTGATGTTTATCTTGTACAACTCTTCAGTGTATTCTTTCACTGACATCAGCTTCTATTTCAAATTCTTCATCTTCCGAAATAGAGTGATTTGATAATCCTTGGGTATGAATTTGGATTTCATCTTTGTAACCATTCTATCCCAGCTCTTGATTTTCTTCTTGCCTTTGCAGCGTCTGTCAGCCTGTAGTTCATCCCACCATAGTGTTGCATGCCCTTTAAGTCTAGTGATGGCATGTTTGACCTTCTTGTCTTCCTCGACATCCTCATAGTCAAAATATTTGTCCATATCTCTAATCCAGTCTAGAAGCTCTTCAACATCCAAGTTTCCCTCATACACTGGAATGTCCATTTTTTTTTCTGGCACCTATCCATGCAACAACCCTGAATAGGCGTTCATATGTAGCATCTTTGACTGCAACTTCTTTGTTTCAAGCTTCATTTTCACTTTCAGCTTCGTTGATATCACCAACGTCGACTGTGTGCCTTTGTGCTGTCTCCATGGCATCAAGCCTGGAACGCAATTCACGCATTTCCCTTTCCATTGTTGGATCAGGTATTTGCCTATCTCTTCTTCTCGATGGCATTTCTCTTTCCTCTGCTAGATCAGGTATTTTCCTATCTCTTCTTCTCGGTGGCATGGCTATAAAATGTTTCTCTTCTCTCTACTACATAAAGCAAAGACTTGTCCTATGCTATGATACCATAACTACCGCAGACCACCGATCCTCGGGTCGAGATCTACATAGGATCATTCTAAATCTTCCCCTGAGTTTGATTGACTCTTCGATCCCTCACATGGAATATCTCATACACATGACGGTGTATCCACAGATCCTTGTGAGTTATGCCTGCGTGAGGAAGCACCAGACACTAACTCTTCCCCATTGACCAACAAATCTGATCGCACCCTTTTTGCCGAAACGAGATTCCAGATTTTTTGCAATTTTGTGAATATTGTTGTCGCATTTCTATCTCTTCAACCCTCTGAAACCTGAAATGCTAAAATTTTGAAATCCTTGGCCACTTCCTCCAAAATTGTGTCGCGTTTCGCGACCTCATGAATTTCGATGCTAAGGACCCCGATTCCTTGTCTTCAAAAATAATGAAATGTCGAGTCCCGATACATTCACAAGGCTGGCTTCCCAACAAGTATGACTAGGACCTTCCGTCGATTTGGAGTTTCACAATTTCGTGACTTCGCGAATCCATATGCAAGTCTCCCAGCTCTCCAACCTCCGAAACCCCAAAAAGTCAACAAAGTTTTGACTATGCTTGTCCACTAGTACACGCCACCTATCCACACAAGTTTTTTTCTCACTTTCAGGACTTGAACAAACCTCCGACATGTGTTCATCTCCCACTTCAAATCCCTGAATTCTTAAGCACTAAAAATTTCACTGACTATCTTAACACGCAATAAATTCCTTTCGCATTTTAGGAATGTGAGTGACCAAATCTTTTGGTCTGCACTCCGGACTTACAAACCCCAAAATGCCGAAATGATCTTGATTCCCCAACTGACCACAATCAAAGATCCATGTCGAATCTTGCCTCCAAAATGGTGGGTTCATCCAACTCCTAACCACCCTGCATCTTCACTGGATCCTACGGTCCTAGCAACTTCGTGAGTTCTCCATAGAGAATTATGACCACTCGATCGCTTCCTCATGAATCTTTTTCTAACTGACTTGGATTTGTCCTATATTGAATTGACTTATGTGAGGAGACTTTGACCCCATCTCCTTTTGAATAGTCCAAAGGTACTAACCCTCCTGAGCTTTCACTTGCAAACTCAAGTCTCCCAAAGAGATCCCGCTTGCACTCCTTGCGGCAATCTTTCAAATAACCTCTAGCTATTTGATTCTTCGACTTTGTGCACTTTCTGCAACAACAGTCCCTCCCCTTTCAACTTTAGTTGATAAGTTCTAAGTCCTCGACTAGCCTGTGCACACCTTGCATGGCTTCTGTGCTTCACCTTCACTTCTGCTAGAATGAGAACAATGGTATTCCTCCTAAGATTTCTGAGATAAAACTCAGAACCCTTGTCAACGCACACCTCATGAACGTTTTCACTACACTCCTTGAAGGAACTCCCTCAGGATGAGAAACAATTGAAACTCATTCTCTTTATCCCTTAGACGTCAAACATTCAACTTGAAATCATACATTCAACATAGAATAACAACAAGGGCATAATAGAGAGAATAAAAAAACTGTAAGCATACCATTCAACATATGTAAATAGTAAATGTCATAACACCATGAAATCTGAGTCAAAGATTCATATATTAACTCAAGCTCCTGTACATGGGTTCTTCTATACAACTCTCTTCTATATCTCTCTTCTTTTGTTATGTGCTAATGTGTTAATGATACCATGATACAAAGGTGAGGGTGTCTATATCTGTTTTCCCTCCTACGCTTCTAAAAACTGTCAAATCTATAATTCAAATCTACCTACTTTCATTAACTGGGCTTAAATGCCTTTTACAATGACAGATAAGAGCAAATCGCTCACGATCTGTTTACAATAGCCAGATATAAATGAAAATACGCCTCCTAGCTATTACATTAATATCCACTCTTTTAAACTTTCAAAACATTTCAAAACATGAAAAATATGTGTTGGGCTTTCTAGCCGTCTTCCACCTTCATGCTCGCTTGGCTGGCTGCTTACGATGCTCCTGCATCAATAAGCTACCAATTTACAAAGGAATTGACCTCTAACAATTTGTGTAGGAACTATTTCAATATCATACCCCTGAAGGTACGTCATAAACTTTTCCCTTTTCTCTGCTAGCTCACTAACACATTTCTTATAGCAGGGTAATGAACAACAATTTTTATCCTGGATTTCAAAAGGTAATTTTTAACTTCTTTGAAGACAACGTATTCTTGCCGATCTACTGTAGGATAATTTAATTCTTCTCCTTTAAAGGGAGAGCTCATAAATTAAATAGTTATCTCATTGTTTTCAACATTTTTCTATGTGATCACAACAACATAAGATTGGTCATATGAAAAAGTGTACAATGTGAAATCTTGGGAGAAATCAGGACTCATCAAGGAGGGTGCTTCGGTTATTGATTTTCTAATAGAATTAAAAGCTTGATTTTAATGTGATCCCCATTTGTACATAACATCCTTTTTTATCAGATTTTGTAGAGGTTTAACCATCTCAGAAAAACTTGGAACAAATCGTTTGACAAAATTAATTTTACCCCAAAATGATTGCATTTCCTTTTTGGAAGAAGGTGGGGGAAGGTTGGCAATGGCTTGGGTTCGTTCGGGATCAATTATCATTCCATCTTTAGAGAAAATAATGTTGGAGTTAATTCACACACACCTAGTATTTGTTTTTCCTAAGGTTTTTCCTTGTTTATTAGTTATAATTAGTCATTATCCAGTCTCCTATAATTTAGGGGAGAATATTCCACCTGGAGAATATTCTCTTTCAGTTGACACTTCAGTTTGACTAGTTGAGTTGAGTTTAGATGTTGCATTAGTTTTGTCACCATGAAAAATTGGGATAATCACCATGCTAATTCAACCTTTCCTTAGTAGCATCACTAGAGTGGAACATTAGCCTTGATTCCTTGAGTTAACTCCTCACTACTCTTTGTTCAGTCAGTTAACTAAAGACTAGTTGACTAGTTAACTCAACTAGGTGGCAGTTCACTCCCGTAACTTCCTAAGAGACTAGAATAGGTGGTAGTTCATTCTCGTAACTACTGGTGTGTGTCCATATCACTCTAGACCACCACTATGGTGCATTTCTTATCCTCCAGTATAACTCATTGAGTTATGCAGAGTATATCATGTGTAAATTATTCATTATTCACAACGGTTAATAAGAATTCTTTCATTATTTATCTCCTTCTTATTCTTTCTCCAATTCTCTCTAAAAATGTGTGTATTATTGTTTATATAGATCTATTATATTCAAGTTCAACACATTTACATGGTATCATATCTGACGGACTTCTAATAAAAAGCTACACAAAAAAAAATTGCAGGTACAAAATATTGAAGACAACGGAAAGATGGAATTCCAAAAAGAATTCATTCTTACACCTTACAACTATTTTGCATGGAAGGAGAAAATAGCCATACATCTCTAAACCAAAGGGTTGTACAGGTTAACCTTGAATACAGATACAAAACCAACATCAACCATAGAAAAATCCAAGTATTTAAATCACAAAGGATGAGGCAATCTCCTTTTTCACATATCTTCCTATAAGTCTCCCAATGAAGCCTGGACCACCTTGGAAGGGATCTTTGGAAAACATTATGAGATGAGGGGACACATGTTGTTCATATAGTTTCTTTCATTGGATCCAAAAATCTTCGACAATATCCAAGATTTCTTTACAAAATTCAAGGATTTACTGTCGCAACTCAAAGATTGTGGGGTTGATTAATCGAAAGAGGAGAAACAAATGGTTCTCACCATTCTCTCCAAGATTAGTCCTGAATTCTCTATATTCATATACACATTCCATACTGTCAGATTCACCTTTAGATCCACCTAGAAGATGCCTTCTCTTGAGTACTTTATCGAATCCTTGAAACCAAAGAAAACCAAGCTCATAAAGCATGATGGCAGCCACAAATATCAGAAATCTAAATATAAAGATAAATGAAAATCTCATGCACATCTGAAGAAGGAAGGGTACACAAAACCCTTCATCGATGCCTCCAAATACAAAGGAGAAAAGGGAAGAAAAGGAGAGAAATGAAGGTACTGTCACAAAGGATTTCATCCATAATCCAAATGCATGAAAAAAAAATAGATCTGATGTCTCAAATAATTCATAAAAACAACCTTGGAGATCGCATCCCCAAGGGTGCAAAGAAGAAGAAGGCAGAAGATATGAATTCCAAGAAAGGAAGTTCTAGCCATGCCTTGATTACAATCAACTGCTCTTTCGATTCTTGGATCACAGATTAAGGAGCATCACATCACATGGTTGTCTCAGACGAAATCTATTCTTCATTGGATGCATGCAAAGGTTCTCCTATTCTGACGAGGGACAATTCTTCTATCGAATTCACCGAAAAAGGAGGGATTGAACTCACCAATGGAAGCTTCGAGAATGTGTTGCACGTTCCCAAAAAAATTGTCAACCTTATATCTGTGTATCAGATGACAAATTTTGGAACTAGAAAGAAAGTCATCTTCACACCAAATTCCGTGGACATCTACAACATGAAAACCAACTCCAGGGTTGCAACCGGTGAGGTAAATCATTGTCTAGATTGTATACATTTTCTTAATTCATTGAACCTTGTTCTACTTTACTGCTTACTCATGCTGATGAAAGTAGTAGGATATGGAACAAAAGGTTTGGACATTTTAATTCTAGATAAATTCAATATATTATCAAGCACATATTAGTTGATGGTCTACCAGACATCCATTTCTCCAAGGGAGTATGTGAGGGATGTGTTATCGGAAAACACCCTCAAGATAAATTCGACAAAGGAAAGTCTCAGCGAGCTTTCACACCTTTAGATCTGATCCACAGTGACCTTATAGTCATTTTACGCATCCATCCATAAAAAAAGCAAGGTTTGTTCTCAGTTTTGTCGATGATTTATCATGTTTTACTTGGATCTACTTTCTCAGGAAAAAATTTAAGGTATTTCAACACCTCAAAGATTTCAAATCCTTGGTTGAGACATAGTCTGGAAAGAAGATCAAATTCCTCTGAACTGATAATGGGGGAGAGTATTTAAATCATGATATCCATAATCTTTTCCATGAGTTAGGGATATAGTTGTAGCACACAGTTCCCTATACTCTGCAGAAAAATTGAGTTGTTGACCAGAAAAATAAATCTCTAAAGGAGATGACATCTTGAATGCTGCATGAAAATTCACTACCACATAGACTATGGGACAAAGAAATTAATTGTGAAACATAAATCCAAAACATATCTCCTCATATATCTGTCAAGGATAAGACCCCATACGAGGCTTGGAGCAGACTCAAACTGGAAGTGACCCACTTTCGCATATTTGGTTCATGTGCATGGGCCTGGATTCCCTTTGAAAAAAGGAAGGCGCTTGATCCACAAAGCACTGAGTGCATTTTTGGTGGATACCCGACGGTGTGAAGGGATATTGGCTTATTGATATTTCCTCGTACCATCTCATCATTGGGCATAGTGTCCAATTCAAGGAAAGTGTCTCCCATGTACCTCAACAGTCACATGCTGACACCTTCACTCTTCCACTTGTCCGAGATGATGAGAATGCACATGCCGAATATTCTTTAGATGATATTTATGATTTAGATGACTCAAATGATTTAGCTTCAGAGTCAATATAGTCGGATGCAGAGTCAGAGCATCCAGATGCAGCTGTAGATCCAGAGAAGAGGCCCAAGTGGGCACAGACTACTTCTCAGGCTATAGTGGATCTCGTTGGTGATCCAACCAATACTAGGAGGACTCGAACTGATTTAGAGGATCCTCCTATTGCACTCACTACCACTGAATCATTTCCCTCCAGGCATCTTTTCTTGGTTTAGTCTTCAGATCCACAGTCTTATGGCAAGGCTGGTGGAAATCCCTTTTGGAAATCTTCCATGAAGGAGGAGTACAACTCCCTCCTTGAGAATGAGACTTGGGATCTGGTTCCCTTTCCTTCTTGGAGGAAACTTGTCAGATGCAGATGGGTCTATAGGACCAAGAGTGCAGTGGATGGACAGATCAAGAGATACAAATATAGGTTTGTCACCAAAGGCTTTCAGTAGGTTCATGGTATTGACTATGATGAGACCTTCGCTCCAGTAGCAAAGATGGATTCCATACAATTGGAACTTGCCATTTCCGTAGACAAGGGATGGAAAGTCCATCAGATGGATGTGAAGAATCCATTTCTTCATGGTGATCTCTCTGAGGAGATCTAAATGGAGAAGCACCAGGGATTTATTCAAGACTCATCTTTGGTTTGTCGATTGAAGAATTCTTTGTATGTCGTCAAGCAGGCTTCGATGGCATGGTATGCCAAGATGGACTCCTACCTATTGTCACAGAACCTTTTACGTTGTAAATCAGACCCGAATGTCTACACACTCAGAAAGGCTAATTCATTTCTACTTTTAGTTCTATATGTCGATGATTTTTTGATCACCGGGTGCTCGACTTCATCGATTACTGCAGTCAAGAGGATTCTACATGACATGTTTTTTATGATGGACATGGGTCCACTACACTTCTTCCTTGGACTTGATATTAGTCAGGATGCATCATGAATAAAACCATCTCAAGCCAAGTATGCACAAGATCTCCTTGAGATATTTCACATGACAGACTGCAAGTTTGATCCGACTCCTTTCCTATCAGGAGTCAAACTTAAGGATGGCAGGGAGAATCCAATGGTTGACAGCACACTATACATATAGCTAGGGGGGAGCTCGTTGTATCTCACACAGTACAGACGAGACCTATCATATGTAGTTGGCGCAATTTCCAGGTTCATGCAGGAGTCGCATGAGCTACATTGGAAAGTTGGAAAGCATATCCTTCGATACATACAGGGCATCGTCACCTTTTGGATTCATTATGTAGAAGACTCTACATTAGATATCATTGGGTTTATTGATTTTGACTGGGATGGCGATAACATTGATCGCAATTCCACATTCAATTACTCACTCAGTCTTGGTTCCAGGCCTATCTGTTGCTCAAGCAAGAAGCAAGCTACCATTACTCTATCTTTAGCTAAGGAAGAGTACAAAGGAGTAGTTAACATAACCATTCAGGCTATGTGGCTAAAAAATCTTCTCACTGAGTTGGGAATTCAGTTTCATTGACCAATCATCATCTAGTGTGACAACCAGAACACTATAAAGTTTTGTAGAGATCTAGTTTAGAGGCAACAAACGAAGCACATCAAGATACACATGCACTACATCCAGGACTTATTACACGAGGGGATCATTGACTTACAGTTTTTTCCTTCAACAGAACAGACAACAGACATATTCCCCAAGACCTTCACTGAGCATAATTTCCATTCTCTGCGAAGTCATGTTGGAGTGAAGGACACAGTTGCCTATAAATTTTAGTTCTTCTTTTTACATACATTGTACCTTGGGGGGGGGGGCGGGTTCCCATGAGGTTTTCCCTCTTTCCTCACTTTATTTTCAGTGTATTTTTTGTACTTGGATACCTAACATGGCCTCGTTTCCAGGACCCAATCTTTATTTTCACCATAGTGATGTTCAGGGTGGGTGTTGGAGTTACTTCACACACACCTAGTATTTCTTTTTCCTAAGGATTTCCTTGTTTATTAGTTATAATTAGTCATTATCCAGTCTCCTATCATTTAGGGGAGAATATTCCACTTGGAGAATATTCTCTTTTAGTTGACACTTCAGGTTGACTAGTTGAGTTAAGTTTAGATTTTGCATTGTTTTTTTCACCATGCAACATTGGGATCATCACCATGCTAATTTGACCTTGCCTTGGTATCATCACCAGAGTGGCGCATTAGCCTTGATTCCCTGAGTTAATTCCTCACTACTCTTTGTTCAGTCAATTAACTGAAGACTAGTTGACTAGTTAACTCAACTAGGTGGAAGTTCACTCCCGTAACTGCTCACGTGTGTCCAGATCACTCTAGACCACCACTATGGCACATTGGTTATCCTCTAGTCAAACTCATTGAGTTATAGAGAGTATATCATGTGTAAATTATTCATTATTCACAATGATTAATGAGAATTCTTTCATTCTTTCTCTCCTTCTTCTTGTTTCTCCAATTCTCTCTGCAAATTTGTGTATTATTGTTTAGCTAGATCTCTTATGTGCAGGCTCAACACATTTACAAATAAACCCAATAATGTTTCATTTTTCTACTGCAAAGAGTGATTTTTTAGGATTGAGTGAAATACTGAACTTGCAACATCATTCTAACACAGCCCTAAGATGAGACATGTGATTTTTCTTGTTCTTAGAAAAGACAATGACATCATATAAGTAGATAACAACTGATTGATTTATAAGGCCATGAAAATAAATGTCTGTAACATCCCCGACCATCAAATCCACTGTCGAGCAACACTAATACACAAAAAAATCTCATACACACACACACACACACACACACACACACACACACACACATATATATATATATATAACATGCCTATTTAATGAAAATTAACCAAACAATATAGAGTAATCACAGGATTACTGCTAACATACAGAAATAATGAAATTAATAGTAATTCATAATTGCAACGGAATACATGATACATTTCAGAGACACAGACATGCATCACCTATAATTAAGTACATAATTAATACTTATATTTTAACTGGAATAATACCACCAACTATGTGAAGACCTTCCATGAACCTCCCAGCCTTATACTGTGTTGCTCATCACTCTCAATAGTAGGTCACCCCTGATCTATGACTAAGGTCCATCAAGCAAGGGAATCCTAGGCCAGCCATATAGTAAATTGTGTTCCCATATAGTTTCAAAAAACAAACTTCATCATAATGGTCCAGGAGGAATTTCCCCTATCACTGGTAAAGCAACGCTATTTAAACAAGATTCTGATATGTTCCTCCTATCATGCAAGATAGAGGAAAATCTTTTTCAAATATTTTTTTACTAAAATAAAATAACAAAAAGATTATTCTGTTGAAGTCTTTCAATCAAAAACATTTACATTATTAAACATTGTTTTTCAAAAAAGAAAATCACTATTCCACTAAACGTTCAACCATGACTCATTCTCATAATCATATCACATCAATATGTGGTTCACTTGAGACAATGAAAATGAAATCAATATTAGACAATAATCAAAACAAATAATTGATAAGACAAGCTACAAAATCTTCGATTCTGTAGCTAGTCTAAAATAAATAATAAATAAAAACAAATTCACTTATTATCCAAACAAAATCAAATCGTGAAATATAAAGGAACTATTTACCAATTCATAAATTTGAAAGAGAGGCATCAGACAAATATGAGTTTATAATTGTATTGAAATTGGTTGAATTTTTCATAACCACATTCCCTGATATTTTAATACGCTTGTTGGCTTTTTGTGAAGTCGATCGAACGTAAGCTCTGAGCTCATTTTTTCCCTCTCAAGAGCTTCGTTCCAAGTGACCACATGATTCAACTGTTCCTGTAGGTAAGGAATATACTGATAATACCTTTCAATCTAGTCAAAACAATTCTCACAATGCATCGGTTCCATGCTTGGTAAAGACCAAGCTTGATCTATAGTGGGTAACTTACCCTATTCCATGATTCTTTTGAGATCATGTTGAATGCCCAAAAAACCTTGTTGTTTCTTTAAGAAAGGAGGCATATTCAATACGAAATAGAATTGTGGTGTATTGAAATTGGTTTCATCCTCATAAATCTGGTCATCGACATCAATAACTGTGATAGGTTTTTCATGATCATGATGTTGATTCCTTATCATTCTGGAAATGACTTGACCAAGTATTTGTTTCTTAAAATCAATGTCTGGAATTCTCTATGTTTTTTTCCTACCCCGTTTCTTGATTTAACTTCATTTAAATCAAGCATAATTGGGTTAGGACTAGGAACAACAAGGACCTTATCCTTCATATTATCCAATACATCTTCTAAGGATTTTTTAGGAATAAAATCGGGCCTCAGGTGTTTCCCTTTGGATGACTTATGAAAAACAACATGGGTTTTAGTTATAGACACAGGGCTTCCTTGCAATTCGACATGTAGGTTTTCTATATAAGGGGTTGATGGGAAAGAGATGCAATGATCATCAAAATGCAGAGGTGATTCTATCATGATTTCATGTGGAGCGAACCCATTTCTACCCACAAAATATTTACAACTATCCCCAACTTTTGACAATTGTGAAATGACCAAAATTTGAATCAGATCGTGATGAAATAAGCTAGATTGTGCTTTAAGATTTCACTTTTGGTAAACTCTAGCCATTTTATGTAGGATCTTGAGCAAGTAGAATGGAATATTTAAACCAAAACCTAAAAAAACCATCAACAAACGGATATGATACAGGAAGACTAGTCCATATCTACCCTCACAGGTGACAAACTACTTAAGTATCAATAGTAAACCATTCCATTGAGGCTTAAACAAAACAATTGGTGTACCTTTGACATTATACCGCAACCTCTTGCAATCCATTAGTATGTTCCATGGGACACCTTCGAATTTGAGTTTTTTGAACCAACGAGCTCCCTCTTGGGGTAACCTCGTGGCTTCTGCAATTGAATCCTCAGCCACCTCCAACTGCAAATCTCCAATATTGGCCTTAGCACCATCAAAATTTTGGGAAAAATATTGAGAAACATCGAGATTAAAACACTCAAATAGTTTTATGAACTCGACCCAACCATAATCCATGAGATCGTCCATAGAATTTTCATGTGAGAGGAGATCCTGTGAGCCATTCGTATCCATCCTCACCACGGACGCCATCATTTTGATCATGGAAAACCAGCAGGAGTAGCGAAGGGGAAGCATGTTTGAACTGACACGAAATAAAGGGTAAGATTTTCATTTTCAGAGGAGACCCTATACCTAAGGTTTTGGGAGAAATCCACCATAGCCACCATTCAGGTTGTTGAGTGGATGTTGAACCAGAGAACATGAAAAACTTAAACCACCTTCTCTAATGACCACCAAGACAAAAGATGAAGAATTACCACATGAGGCAATGAATGTGAACTTAAGTTAGAAGGACGAAGGAGTAATTGTTTTAGAGTGTGATTGACAGTCTTATACAATGAAGATGAGACTGTGATATGGCTACAAGGGATAACATTCATATTTCAAATTACACTAAGTTTATTGTTTTATGCGCGATAGTAGATGTGGTAACATGATAATCAAAATGTCAAAAGAATAAAAATGCCCAAGGCATACCTCCAAGGTGAACGACTCACACGCTAATGGTAAGCAAGAAACCTATAACACAATAAGTTCAAAATCCTTTAAGGTTGTTAAGATCGTTAGGTTCCCTTAGGTGTTCATCCAATTTCATAAAGGGAAACTCTATAAACTGTATGATGTATCCAAACCAAATATTGTTCCAATTTCATTCTTACAGTCATGAAATTGAACAAAGAAAAATGAGAGATTAAAAGAAATGAAATCAAATACACAACTAATCAAATGATTTTTTCAAAACAAAATTATGATAGAAATATTTGAAAACATAAAGAGGCAACTACAATTTTTTTTATCCCATTAAGACAATATTTTACATTTATAAAATCAACATGAATATTTGGCTTCCAAGAGTCTCTCAGGCAATTATGGGAGTGAACTGTCACCCAGCTGAGTTAACTAGTCTACCAGTCTTCAGTTAATTGACTGAAACATAGTGAAGTGAGGAGGAGATCAAGGAATCATGGGTAATGAGCCAGTATGGTGATGATACCAAGGATAATGCGCATTAGCTGGTTATGATCCCAATTTTTCATGCTGACAAAACCAATGCAACATCTAGACTCCACTCAACTAGTCAAACTGAAGTGAAAACTGAAGAGAATATTCTCGCTAGAGGAATATTATTCTTAAAATATATGAGACTGGATAATGACTAATAATGACTAATAAATAATGAAAAACCTTAGGAAAAATAAATCCTAGGTTTGTGTGAAGTAACTCCAACATATTCATCATCCTCTTTACTACCTTGATAATCCTCACTCGGAGGGAAATTTTCATTATCCTCATCAGTACCTGCAAAATCCTCACTTTGAGGAAAATCTTCATCTTTATCTTTACTCCCTTGAAAATCCTCACTTGGAGGAAAATATCCATCATCCCCATCGGTACCTTCAAAATCCTCACTTGGAGTAAAATATTCATCATCATTAGTAGTACCTTGGAAATCCTCACTTGGAGGAAAATGTTCATCGTCATTTTCATCATAATCTTCCCCTTCATCATTGGTTCCTTCAAAATCTTCAGGATTAGGACTTTCTTGATCAATATTCTTAATATCATTTCTTTCACTATGATCAAATGTCTCCCTAGGTGAAATATATGACTCCTCATTTACATTATAAGTATTCCCACCACATTTTTCAGTCTCAGAAGAGGAGGCATGTGAACAAGATGTTGATGCTCTAGAAATAAAATCCTCTATATATGATGAAGCCATCATTGCTCACTACAAACATAGAATGGTGAAAATTCCCACCCTCCCAATGACATTCTTATATCTTTTGGAATGAACATTTCCCTCCAAAATATTCCCTCAAAATATTCCCCAAAATGTTTTCACTCCAAATTTTCCCAAAAATCCCCCCCACCCCCAGAATTTTCCCTCCCAATTTTCCCCAAACTTTTTTCCCTAAAGCTTCCTCTTTAAAATTTTACCTTCAATATAAATAAATCTTACACTATTAATTCATCATAAATTAATTAATTACATTATGTTTTATCTTTTTAAATTTATCCCACATTGATTAAACATAGAGATGGTTTATATAATATTTGATATATAAACATAATCTTCTTCTATTTTATTTATCCCATATGCACTAAACAAACTAACAAGTGGTATAGTACTTGGTATATATACACACTCTTGTTTTGGTTTTTTACATCACATCAACTATTGAGAAATGTTTGTTGAATAATTTTACTATGCATTTCCGAGGTTACTTTTTTTTTTAATTTTATATGTTATAGGAAAAAAAACAAATTAATCTTTTTATCTATACAAAACATTCAAAACCTTAAATTTCATGTGATTTTTTATATTGTTTTGGAAATAGATCATGAATTTTTCAATTTTTTATATATTTTGAAAGTAAGTTTAGCAAATTTAATCAAATTTTAAGTCTAAAAAGTGACAAAACCCCCATAAATTTATTATACTTCAAGTCTGAAAATTTTAAAAAAACTTTTAAAAATTATCGTTTTACTGCTTTTAAAAGTTTTTTTTTATGTTTAAAAAAAAAAAAATTAAGTGTTTTTTCTTTTTGGTCACTAGGACGATGCAGGGCATCGCCCCCAAAACCTTGGGACCAAGTCAAATTTTTCCACGGGATAATTAGGGGATCGATTGACCAACAAACCAAAATGTACAAAACCCCCCAAAAAACAATTTTTTTTAAAATTTTATAAAACAGAGTTTGTAAAATATTATTACTTTTTTTTAATTAAAATTAATTTTAATTGTTTTTGTTCGGATAGTGAGAGGAGGAAAATGTTTGGAATCTCCCCCAATTCTCACGTGGCCAAGTATTAGTTGGTACTTTTCCACACATGCGATGAGGGAAATGCCCAACATCGCCCTCGACGCCCAGGTGAGCAAGTGCAGGTTGTTCTCTACCGGTCGACCGGGGGAGGGTGATGTCGTGCATCACACATGATGCCCACGTGGCCAAGTACCGACCAGGAATTCTCCATGTGGGCACTGGGGGTGATGTTCGACATAGTCCTCCCTCGGCCGACCGATAGAAAGAAAAAAAAATATTTTAAAAATTTTAATTTTAATATAAAATTTAAAAAAAAGTAGTTTTGTTTTAATATAAAGTTTTAAATTTATTTTTTTTGTTTTCAATATATTTTGTTTTATAGAATTAAAACTTTGATTTTTAAATTTTAATATTTTTATAAAATTTGTTTATTTTAAAAAAAAAATTGTTTATCTTTTTTTATCTAAAAGTATTTTTTATTTTTATTTCTCCTTTTTTTTTTTTTTTAATGTTTTTCATATGTGTAATTCTTTTCTTTTTTTAATATGGTTTTTTAATTTTTTTTAAAAGTGATTTCGGTTTTGATTTTTTGTATATGATTTTTGTTTTAGTATTTTTTTGAATCTTGTTTCTTAGAAAAAATAAGTTTTTAGATAATTTTAATTTAACTTTATTTTTTTTCCATGAAAAACATATATTTTATTTTTTCCTTAGATAATTTGTGTTTTTCATTTTTTATATAGGGGAAATGGCGGGAAAGAAAATCTCTGTGAATATATCTGGAACAAGACATGCAATAATGGCATCCAAAAGCCCAGTTAGGACCTCCATCAATGCTAGGCAACAAAATGCTAGCCCAACAAATGAGGTCACAAGAGAAACAGAGAATGTTAAAGAGTGGAAAATTTTCAATGGTGAGAGTATAATGGAGCATTCTTGGTATCTTAAAGACAAACAAGCCGCCAATAGAGAACAAATATTTTTTTATTGTGAAGAATTTGAACATGTCCAAGAAAGCTATCAGTCACTTGGCATGTTACGCAATATATGTTTGGTGTCGGGAACATATATTGTTTATGCATTGGTGAAACAATCAAAGACATCTCTCAAGTTTAGATATTGTTTGAATATGAGCAACTGTAACAAGGAATAAAATTTCATATAATTATGTGCAATGATCGTGAAACACATTGAGATGAGAAATGTAAGTTTGCTTATTATTATTTTTGTAACATGTATTATTATAAGTTTCATGATAATTGTTAAATATTATTTAAAAATGGAAATGAC
>JZKD02S1917347.1:443843-463198 GCA_000966675.3 Picea glauca
GAGAGAGAGAAGGGGGGTATAGAGGGAGGGGAGGAGGGAGGGAGAGATAGGAAAATGAGGAGAGAGGGAGGGAGTGGGAGAGAAGGGGAGAGATAAAGAAAGAGTGAAATAAGGGGGGATAGAGAGAAAGTGAGAGAATGATATAATGGGAGAGAGGCTATAATGTATGAGAGTGTGAGAGGGACATAGAGGAAGACAAAGAGATGGCCAGATAGAGAGAGATAGTGTCAAAATGTGAGAGGGAGAGAGAGGGAGATAGAGTGGGGGGGTAAAGAGAGAGAGAGAGAGTGAATAAGGGGGGAGAGAGAAGAAATTATGAGTGAAGAGCATACTATGTCCATGCCTACGTGGTTAAATGTTATACCATGTAACCTGTTAGAACTCTGTAATTTCTGAGGCTGTGGGATAAATTGACAGAAGTAACCAAAAAACCACTTGGATTCAAGGATATATCATTCCAATAATTAGAGAGGGATATGTATGTATGATCTAACTTTGTTCGGATTGGATATTATGCTAGTTATGAGAGTAGAGGGTTTGGTTTTTTAGTTTATGGTTGGAACAACAGAAGAGGGCCATTGGGAAAAATGGAGTCTAAAAGGTTAAGGTGATTGATGGAGGAATAATTGAGCTCATATGTAACAAGGAAAGGTAATCATGTTAGTGGAGCCTTTTATTTTATGATATGGGAAAAGAGGAACAGATTAGGGTTCACTTCAAATGCAGAGAATTGCTACATGAATTCTACATCCAAACTTCAGAACAAAACATGAATATTGTTTTAAGCTAGGACAGGGTGTTTGAAACAAAGCCTAAACATAATATTATTATAAACAATAAGTAAAGAAACAACATGTGAAACCAGAGAAGAACATATTACATCAAGAAGCACTGCACCACATAACTATGACATAGGAACCTTGAAACATAATGTCTTTGTATTCATAAAAAAGGATCACTTACAACCTCCTCAAAATATTTAAAATAGATGATAATATTTCCATGCCATCCTTCCCTTCAGGTCCAACCTCTATGATATATTGCATTATATATTTTATAATATCCCATTACATTCAGATCCTATAGAGTAGGGGATCATATCCCTTCCTTAATTGTTTCTAGATATTTATGAAAATACATAATTAATGATCTTACCCAAAATAGAGATTTGATCTCCTTTCAAAATCATATGATATATCTTGTGTTAAGTACAATATATTTGATTTTTACCAATGAAAGGGTAAAAATAGAGATAATTTCCTGCTAACCACTATCCTAAACATAGGAAAATCCAACAAAATCCCAAGAAATAGGTTATGCTTTGACTTTCTTAATAAACCAAAACTAATCCGATAATAGTTTGACACCAGCATCTTGAGGATGTTTTATAACTGGAAAATCATCATGGAAGCCTTAGATAAAATTGAGGAATCCATTTTCATTGATCTGAGGAGATTTCTATGATTTATGTTCACAACAAAACTTTCGGCAACTAACGAGGTCAAAACAAAGTGTATTTAGTTGCCAATTTTCTGGGAATCATTTTTGGTAGCTAATTATGGACTTTGAAACTGATCTTAGTTGGAGAAACCTCTAACTACCCCTGAACTAGTAAAAAATGGTTGAATTTGATCATTAACCATGTTTCGTCAATCATAATCACCTCATCTCATATCAAGAGCAACTTCAGCTATGGTATCAAGGATGAGGTGAGATCTAGGGTTTCTCTTTTTGTGAGCAAGCTTAAACCTTGACACTTTGTTCATGTCTTGCAGTCTACTATTCTATTTGAAAACTTCTTATTATTATGTTTTACAGTCTCATATTTAATGGACAACTGATCCAATGCAGAACCAACTTTGAGAGATGATTTTCTACGAGTCTCATTCTTTATTTTTAGATGTATTTCTAATACCTTTAACTCGACAATTTCTTCTTTCAGTTTCTGGACCTTAGTTTTTTTGCTAACCCTTTTATTTGGTGATGTTCCAAGTATTCCTTCTTATGGAGTTTCCATTTCTACAATTAATGGATAAGTTTCCATTTATACAACTAATGGCTACGAATCTAAATCTGAATTGAAATTGTTTGATGTAGTTTTTCCTTGATCCTCTGCATTTTCCCCAAATTCTAGCTTCCTTTTTGTTTTATTTTGTTTTGATGGGGAAATTTGTGTTGCAATTTCTACAGGTGACAGTTCTCTCCTCTTTTTTTTACTTGTTCTTGGAGTAGTTAATTGTTGTGAGGAAGTTTCTCCTTTATTTGGTTAAAATTCTTGTCCACAATCTCCCCAAAACAAGATATAATCCCAAGTCTTATTTCTTCTTCTGAGCTCCTCTAACACTATCATTTTGATCAAACCATGATGAAATAAAATGTTGCTAGCCTTTTGAGAATTGGCCTGAACTTTGGAATCCATCTTCGTAAGGCTCTTAAGAAGATAAAAAAGGAATATTCATTGGCTTCTTACCAGTGAAATGAAGGAGCAGTCTAAAATGGTAGAGAATGGTCCTTCCATATCTCCCTTCACAACTTATGTAAACCTGAATCATTTTTAACAATGCTTTCCATTTCTCCTCCAAGTAGCTCTTGGGAATATCCCTTTTCCAATTCATGCTTTGATTCTCTTTTTTGAGAAATGATCTGAAATTAATCTCCTTGAATGAGGTGGTCTTAAACCACCTTTCTCCTTCACCGATAATCTATGTGGCTGCTTCTATACTGGCTTCATCTATCTGCATCACAACAAACCCAAGTTGAACTTCAAACCCATCAAATATTTTGGAAAATGCCTCTGTGACACCTCAATGATACCCTTGGAACTTCTGGCAGAACCTGTAGCATCCAACACCTTTTAATAGTTCACAGGCCTCAGGGTGTGCCTCAAGGTATGAAGCATCTTGCAATTCCTTTCGAAGGAGAGCACCTCTTGTTGAGATCTCGATCACAAGAATTTTCTTAAAACGCTTAGAAACTGTGTCAATGACAAAGTATCGAGGGTATGTAAGGGAGAGATATGGACTCAGATGAACATGGAGGCAAAATAGAATGATGAGATTCAAGAATATAGTCACAGGATGAAAGGTTTTGGGAAACTATGGGTAGATTTAACATAACCTCAAACAAACAATCGACCGATTCAATGCATGAGAAGGATAATGACCATTTTTGGGGGATTGATTGAATTGTATGGGTATGATCTAGGGTTATGATCACTTGATTGGACAAGGGATGAAAAAATTATAATCCTTTCTGAAATTAGATGAATGATAACTGAAAGTGGTTTTGGCAACATAACAACAAATCATGACTTGTGTACAATCGTTGATATGGGAGTGATAAGACCCTTTTTAAACAATGGCGAAATTCATTACTTTTGGCGGCTTATGACAGACGTGAATAAGACGTTTAGCTACCAAAATGTTTAACTTTTGGTAGATAATGGCTAAAATATTTCGACCTTTAGCTACCAAAAATCAAACTTTCTGCCACAATTAAAATGTGAACCAAATTCATGAAATCCCTGATTATGCCACTCTAAACCTTCAACAAAATCAAGTGGATGCATTGTAATTCAAACTTACCATGTGACAACATTGGATATACCTAGATATCTATTCAGAGCATTGGATATACCACTAGACCATTACCCCTGAGCACCTTATCATGAAACCATCTTCAACCTGATCAGAAAAATTCCAAAATAGATGATTGGAAAACGAATGACTAAATTATAGGACCCTACATAACCAAAAAATTGAGCATGAGAGTATGTGTAATTACGAAAAAATTGGATGGAAATACATCTAATTTGATGGAATTGGATGATGAAAAATATCTATTGGGGCTTGATAACATTCTATGTGAATTCTATAAGAATGCGGGTACCTAATAAGCATTTAGTTAAATTTTAGCCATGAATTTTGCTAACTCAAAAACAAAATAAAGGTGATTTAGCACACATGTAAGAACCTTTGTGACCTTGGAGTAGGAGGAAAATGAATTAAAAAATGATTTAATTAGTAAATTATCAATTCATTTACATTCCCAATGTCTTGACAAAAAACAAACACTACGATTTTTTTAATAATGAATGCATCGCATCCTAAGGAGTCATATATATTTTTCAAATAGTACCCTATATCATGTAACTATGTTATTGAGAAATGTCTAGCTAATAAATTACATTCTATAAAATATGGAAACCTTCCCCATCTACAAATAATAACACCAGGACTATTGTTAATCAATCGAAAATGGTGGAACTACTCAAACTCAACATTGAATTAATGACATGTTCTTGGATTGCGTGTTTGCTTAGGATTCATTCTTGGCTTGTTTGAATTGTTGAAGTGCAAGTTTGAGGAAATGTTTAAGGAATAATTGCAATAGTTCTAATATCCAAGGAACCAAAGGATCGAGATAGAGGGATGGTCAAGCGATGGAACCAAGATTTAGTTCGGTCATGGATTGTAGGAAAAAATTGAGGAATCCCATAAATCACTAAGGGGAGTCATTCTAGGGCACCAATTGTTATGATGAAAATCTCTATATGGCTAGGGTGAACCACAAAAGACAAAAATGATTGCAGAAATAAACTCTATCCCAAAAACATGCTATATAAACCAATATGCAAGCGAGATAAGAAAGAGGCCTACCTCGTCCAGATGTTCGATGAAGTCCACCATTGAGCACTTTGACCCAAACCTATATACTTGCAATTAGTTCTCAACAACCAAGAAAAGAAAGCATATGGTGATAATATAAAAGGTTAGCACATTAGATAGAATAATCCATTAATAAACATAACAAATACGCCCATGGATAATAACTCAAATATTTGCAAGATAGTAATTGGATGAGAAATGAGTATTTCTATTAATAAATGATCAGCAGAAGTGAAAATATTACAGACTTCCATGTTGGCATGGTTCATAACCGAGAAAATAAGTTCCTTCTAGCTAGGCCTCCACCACTTCAATCCTCCACCTTAGGAAAGATAATAAGAGAGAAACAATGAGGTTTTCAATCAATAAGGGAAGAGCTTGGGGGTTGAACACTATGTTTAGACTTAAAGGAAAAAGGGGTACAAACTCAATATGAAGTAAATAATTTTTGCAAAGTAACTTTGCTCTCAAATTTGAATTCTTTCTCCTCTTCCATAGCTTGGAATGGCCTATTTATAGCCTTCAAAATGGAATTGAAGGGTCGAGTTGGAACGTTTCCAATATATGGAAGGCCAAGGATCATAGATCTCATGTCGTGACATGGAAACCTGGCATTAATTTTCATTTTCTATCACACATCCCTATGTATGCAGGTTGTAGAGGAGCAACCTGCATATACGCATGTTGTATAATGTGCAAGATGAGTACATGTGGAAACATGTTTATTTTTAACTCTGGATCTTAAAAACAGGGATGATAAGTCTGCATGGGGAAATGGAAAAATGCCTTCTGTGGAAGACTGCATAGGGTGAGGAAAATATTTCTATAACAGATGCCACCTAATGTGTGAGGTCAGAGGAGTATCTGTGATGACCAAAATACATTATAAACAACCCAGAAGTGGAGTGGTAGGGGACTAGCTGGACGAACTAGTTTCTAATTACATTCTGCACTGACTTTGCATACATGGCTGCCAATAAAATTACACTGCAGATCCATTTGAAAATATACCAAACAAGTGTCTATGGCCATGAATAGGAAAATACAAATTTGGTTATATGCCAGCTGTTGTCATAGTAACAAACACGGCCCATTAGAACCAGTCTCAAAACCAATCTGAAGATATATGTATACCATGTAGTACAATCTGATATCCCATGATAACTAAAGCCATATAGGTAGGGGTCCAATCAAAAGGAAGAAACTGCTCAAGAAAGTTGTGGCCACATAGTGATGTCTTCAAGTGTTCTACACAATCCATCAAGGGTGCAAGTCTACATCATGTGAATAAAGGAGTTGAGGTCGAAACAAATAAGACAACGTTTGATTACCGGTCATTGATATATACCATTAACAAACATGAGACAACCTACCAAGAATGAAAGTAGGTATGAAGGCACCAAGTACATTCATACAAGTGTGAATAAAGGATTCAATGTCGAACACCTGAAGTATCAATTGATCAGGAGAAATTGATGTATTCCCAACTGTCGATGGCAAGAGAGCCTGCCACTAATTACTGCAAGCCTCAAGGTACTCATAAGGCTCTAGGTCCCGTTTCCAAAATAAATGAGATGAATTCAATGTAAGTAGACCTGCTAAAAGGAGAGAATTAAGGCATCTCTCATCAATCAACATGAGGTACAAATCAGGAGCTTCATGATTTGGTGGAAATCGAACGAAGAACATGTTCACGAACCAATGACCCTGTGCATATTTCGTGTGTGCCAAGTGCAAGCGGTACATGAAAAATACCCTATAAATAGCATCCATTGACAAAAACTGCTAACAAAGGTGAGGAACCCACCAATAAGGATAATGGAATCCAAGACACTGCACAAATCCCAATGTGTGAATATATGTCTTGCCATCAAACAAAAGGGAAACCAGCCAGTCAACGACCAATGATGAAATGTCGACTGTTGGGTTCAAGGTTACCTACCAATGATGAAAGTATGGCCAGGGCGCACGATAGGACTACAATATCATGTGATACCGAGACGCACTGAGGGTATGGCTGACATGCAAATTCAAGAGTTTTGAGGAGTGACCGACATAGGTTGATAGACTTCCTTTGAACAAGAGCATGAGACATATGTAGGACTTCAGAAACACAAACTCAATGATGAAACCATAAGATGGAGGAGGCATCAACGAAATTCTCTATAGGGACTAGAAGAGTAACCAGTCGGTATATAAGACTCTGTAATGAGATCAGCTTCCTAAGGCCATGCTAATCAAAAAATTAATATGACAAAGGGACTCAATAACTTTGTGCTTTGTTCAAAGGAAAAATGACTCCTACCATTACAAGATAATAATACCTTCCCGTCCGTCTTGTTTTTGTTTTTTCATAGACAAATGAATGCTATGATACAGAGGAGGAAATGAGTGTCGCAAGTAAGAAAAACTAGTTCCAGCAGTGGAACATACTTATGCTCAATGCATGGAAATGCATGCAACAGATTGACACTTAGGGAAATGTTACCTCCTAGGTATAGGGTGTCAAATTGTGAAGGATATAAACAAGGCTCTGCTTGTTTGAGGATGCAAAAGTGTTGAGGAAAACGGTTTATAATGCAAAGAAAGAACCAAATATAGGTTGAATACTGCAATAAGGGGCATGAGATGCAATCACAAATTAATGCCAAAAAATGTCCTTTTTTATGACTTTTAGTTTATTTGGTGTAAAAAAGGGATAAACTTGTGCCAAATAGACATCTTTTCAAATCCAATTTACAAGTGTGAAAGAGACAAGTTCACTCGAAAATATTTTCACTTTTTGATAACGAGTCAGAAAAGAGATTAACTAAGACTCACGACCTTTCAAGTCCAATTTAACGAGTGTGAAAGGGAAAAATAACTCAAAAATGTTTTCTCTTTTTGAACGAGTTGAAAAGAGCTTAACTTGGACTTGTTTGGGAGAGTCTAGGCAGAAAGTCATGAGGGGGGGGGCTAAGGCTGCCATGTAGAACTTCTGCGAAACATTAGTATCTTACGAATATCTAACATAAGCTTGGGAAAACCAAAATATATCCAAGTCGAGGAGGATATAGTCTTAGTGATATATCAGATAATGTCTCTTACTAGAAAGGACATAGGCGGGGGCATTGGATACCCCACAAGACCATCCCAATAGAAGGTGATCTCCTCAAAACCTGGAGGGAGAGGGCTCGAGGAAAGTAGAACTCTCTCTCATTCAAAAGGTGCAATATCATGGATGATGATGACGTGCTTGAAGGAAGCATCACCCTCCGCAAGGAGAGTAGGATTGACCAGGGATTTCACTTGTACAACCACTTCTTCAATTCTAGTTTGAAGAGGATGCAGGATAACATGGATAGGAGACACATCACCCTAGATAATGGGGGTGTGTTCAAGAGAATATTGCAGCAAAATTATTTCCGTGTCAATCAACGAAGAAACAAGGTGTTGGGAAACCATAGACGCCTCACAATATGAAGGGCCTTTAGGTGAGCCCCATGCTTATGGTATCCCAGTAGTAGCTGGGAACAATCGAGTAAGGTGATCTCCTTCACAAGTTTTTCAAGGGAATTTAGTCTTACGTCTGAGACGTCTAGGATTCTCAATGCCCCCATCGTCGCTCACAATGGCTGGTGACATGCTTTCAACATGACTAGCAGAGGTGAGAAGGTCATCTCCTACATGATGTACAGAGGTTGGAGATGTGACATTGATATGAATCAGGGTGACTAGAGTGATGCCTGCAACATGATTGGCAGAGGATAGATGTGGATTTTCAACATGACTTGCAGAGGTTTTTGACTCATCCCCTACATCACTGGCAGAGGTTGGTAATGGAGATCCAGTATGATTGGTAGTGACTGGACTAGAGGTGAGTTGTGGCATTTGATTCCAAGGTCCAGGGGAATATTTTCTTTGGAACATTGCAGGCCAGGAAGGATCCTGGTTTGGCCCCTGTCCCCATCCGGAAAGGTAGTATCCTCCGCCTAATTGATTTGAAGAGGTGTTTACGGGAATCATCATTGAAGTTTGCAAAGAGACAAAATTATGATGAGGATTATTCGAGTGAGGATATGTGTTTCTCCCTTGTGAGAGGGTTCCATAAATATGGTAGACCAAATAGTAAAACCGATTCTCCCCGTATGAGACACTCAGGGACACATGATGATCTGTCACGGGAAAAATGTTCGAAGGAACTGGCATGGTGGACGAAGGATACAAATATGGGGTGTATTAAGTAGAATAAGCATCCATCTGAGTATTGGCTCCTAAAAGAGAATAGCTAGGATTGGATCTGTAAGAGGGGAGGTTCCAACCTCCTATCATGAAATCTGGTTGAGGGGAATGACTCATATCGAATGAAGATGTAGGCATTAGGGCCATGGTGCCCCCGAATCAAATGCTAGGATTCATATAAGTGGAATAGGGAGAGGATTTAAAGGGAGAAGGCATATCAATAGGAAAATGACTGGATACCCAAGGCATGAACTGAGTATCATAGTTCTGCATATCGTTATGAAAAGCAGAAGGATTCATCCCCATGAAATGAGTAGTTATCATGGGGTGAGTAGCGACGAATGAGGGATAAAAAGGAACTCCACTATCCATGATAATGAAGACTCAATAAAATATCCTAAGGCCAACTAGTAATCAAAGATCACACCAAAATTAAAATGACCAGTAACATACAAACGGGGTAAAGTGGTTGAGTGGCCTCCCTCCCTAAAGCAGGTATGTCTCTCCCAAGAGGGGCCTGAGACTCCCTGCTAAAGATCAGAGATAATAGAATCAGTTATAAGGGCCCTCTTAGGCTTAACAACCAGTCAGTCAGATCCCCCCAGAGAGGTAATCCTCCATAAAGGATGTGTGTTTTCAGACCCTTATCTGACCCAGGGTACCTGCAGAATAACCCTTGCAAGTAACCTATGAGACACCTAAGTCAAGAAACTAATAAACCATTGTATAACCTATGCATAGGGGAGCAGTCGTAAATCCGGTCCACCATATGGGTAGGGTAGCAAATCCCAAAACCTTGAAAGTATCGCCTCTCACAGAGGTAAAGGCACTAGCAATATCCTGAGATACGAATAGATCCCCAGAAATATCTTTGATGCTAAGAAGGTATCAGGGGGATATCCCTTCTACCGACTTCACGCGACCTCTTGATTAACTCCGGTGTGAGCGAAGCCTCCTGATCTTACCAATTATACGATGGATTTCTCCACTCCCTGTGTCAGACACATATGTTGATTTAATTTCCTTGGAGAAGTTTACTCACAAAATCCTAAAATCCTAAGCTAGTTTGTGCACCCTAGAAAATAAAATCGTGGCTACTCAATTTTAAATTATAGTGTTAATTTTAGTGTCCATGATTACTCAAAAAGGTATGGTAGTGAAACTCATGAGGTTATGACTCTGGAAGAAAAGTGAATATGAAAATAATGCAAATTCCTAACTTTAACTTTCAAACAATGATATGCTTCTAAAAACCAATGCAATTTTCAATTTCAACTCCACAATTCTGAAGTAAAATGCAATCTTTCACTATATGCACTAATCTAATGACAAGGACTCAAAAGACAAAAATGCCAAGCAATGCAAAATTTCTATTTTTTTCTATTTTCAATATAATAGAAATGAAAATGCATGGATAGATAAGCAACTTGATATGTAAACCTATTGTTTATAGAAAAATATAAATCAAGTAGGATACACAACAACAAAACAACCATCCCAATATACAACGACAATAAAAAATGTAAAGATGATGAGAAAGACTCTGCCCATAAATTCAACCAAAGATAGATTTCTTTTCATCCCACAAGCACTTAAAAGGCACTACAGAGAACAAAGAAGGCTCAAAAAACATCAAATCCCGCCCAACAATCATTAGACAAAGCAGAAAAACAAGAGTAAATGATGTATGTGATTGATTGGGAAAACAAAGCGTATATACGCAACTTGCAGTGGGACAACCTGCATATATGTATATGTTTCAAAAAACAAGGCCAAGAAAGGGAGAAGGCTGAAAACTCAGACCCAGAGTGAACAAGAGATTTCAAGCAATCATGCGACAAGAAACACAATAGAAACGAGAGAAATCTAAGCAGAAAATTACTCCAAACCCTAAGAAAGAAGATTGAATCCCCAGTATGGTCGCCAATTTTGTTATGAGGGAAATCTCTCTATGGCTAGGGTAAACCACAAAAAATGGAAACGACTACAGTAATCAACTCTATCCCAAAATAATGTTATATAAAACAATACGAAAGCTAGATAAGAAAGAGGCCTACCTCTTCCAGGTGTTCGATGAAGTCCATCATTGAGCACTTTGACCCAAATCTATATACCTGCAACTAGTTCTCAACAACCAAGCAAAGCAAGTATATGGTGATAATATAAAAGGTTATCACATTAGATATCATAATCCATTAATAAACATAAAAAATATTCCCATGGATAATAACTCATATATTTTCAATATATCAATTGGACGGGAAATGAGTATTTCTATTAATAAATGATCAACATAAGTGAAAATATTAAAGACTTTCGTGTCAGCACAGTTCAGAATTGAGAAAGTAAGTTCTTTCCAACTGGGCCTCCACCACTTTAATCCTCCACCAAAGGCAAGCTCATAAGAGATAAACAATGAGGTTCTTAATCAATAAGGGAAGATCTTTGGTGCTGAACACTGTGTTCAGACTTAAAGGACAAAGGGATGCAGACTCAATATGAAGTAAATAATTTCTCCAGAGCATCTTTTCTCTCAAATTTGAATTCTTTATCCTCTTCCATAGCTTGAAATTGGCCCATTTATAGCCTTCAAAATGGAACTGAAGGGATGAGTCAAAGTTTTTAGTATATGGAAGGCCAAGGATCATAGATCTCCCGTCGTGACATGGAAACCCGACATTAATTTTCATTTTCTGGCACAAATATCGATGTACATGGAATGTAGTGGAGCAGACTGTGTATACACATGTTGTATAGTGTGCAAGATGCATACATGTAGAAAAATGTTTATTTTTAACTCTGGATCTTACAAACATGGATGATAAGTCTGCACAGGGAAATGGAAAAAGGCCTTATGTCCAAGATTGCATAGGGTGAGGCAAATCTTTCTATAACACCAATAAGTGAATACCAAGTTTTCATTGTGAAATTACATATGAAAAATGAAAGTTAAAAATCAAGAAGGAGACATAAAGGAAGGAAAATTCATAGATATCTCTTCTAAAAACCCTTATAAGAGGCTAAAAAGGCATGAAAATGACAGAAAGAAACTACCATTTTTGGCAGCATGTTTGGAGCCATACATTCATGTTAGAATTTATCCATACATTCATGTTATATATATCCATTGGTCAACCATAAACCTACATTGAAAGATCCATAATATCTAAAGGACATAATCAAAATATTATACATACCTAAATGGTGATTTTTCAATTTAGCAATCGAACATAACAATTCATAAAACATTAAACATAATTAGAATTGATGGCTATATAAACTATGTTGAAAGGAGAAATCACACCTGATCTGATGAACTAGTCAACATTACAGTTGGAATGGTTGACCCAGTGTGTTTATCTTCAACTGTATGACCCTTTGTTAGTCTTGAGCTTCCCTCAATTGATGAATAAATATCTTAAATCACTTGCCAAAATCATTCAACCTCCATAAATATCTAAAAAATCAATACAAGTCATATTTGTAGTGCATTATTTACTCTAAGATACATTTTTACGAGAGTGTCAGAACATACCTAAATGACCTCCTCTTGGTTTCGAGATTAATTTATTGGATCCACACATCTAATATTTGATCAAACTACCTCCCTTGATTTGAAGTAGCAACAATGAAGTCAACATTCACTTTGTTGTTGCTTTGTTGGATCGAGGGAGGTTTTCTCCAAGATTAAACGACTCCAATAAATTATTCTCTACTGAACACGGCCAACCACGTGAAGGAGAAATATATTATCACCCCTCCTCCCCCACATCACTCTAAATTCCCAAATACCCAACATATAAATCTATTGAAATATTTACAGCAAAAACAAACATATATGCATACCAATATTCACATATATTTACAATAAAATAAAATGTTTCCTTGATCCATTTGGAGTGAGAAAAATATGGTGAAAATATATTTTATATTAAATAGTTATTAAATTATTCATGTACATCATTATTTACTACTTTTATCCGGCCCCTTCTTATCTCTATAGTTCCTAATCATTTCATCAATATCTATGTCTTTGTTCTCTCAGTGCTCTTCAAAATATGATTGTGATTGCATCCTCTCACCAAGAGAATGCCTAGTCGCAGGGTACTCACAGTGTAATGGAGGTCATTGTGATGAGGCATCACCTACAAAAGAAAAAAATACAAATTTAAATAGCCATTTTTTAAATATCATTGAACTAGTTCAGTAATAATAATAAAAAACACCTGCAATGTCATTATTTACCTACTGCACTGGTCGATACCATTGGAATGGTTTCCCCTGCGTGATCCTCTTCAAATGTATGATCCTCAAGTACAACATTCTCTACCATTGAGGCCAAAAACTTTATAAGGACAATCATAAATGTATAATTAAAAAAAAATAGAAGTAAAACATGTATAACTACAAAATTATTAATTATATGATTAAAATACAACCATATTACTGTCATGTTCCAGCTCGGTTGTAGCGCCATCATGGGGATGGAACCCCATGGAAAATTGGGACTGCATGGGAGAACCATCTTTTGGTTGAAAACGGATATCAACGCACTTCTCTCCAATACTAGTACCTTCATTGACAGTGTTGCACCCCTGATTAAAAAAATGTTGTAAATATTAATAATATCCAACATGACTGTATTATATTAATAACAAAGGTTAATGTGGATTGAATTTTATTTACCTTATCCTGCAAAGTGGTTCTTGGTATCTTCCCGAAGCTTTTTCAGTGTTCAACTACAACTTTATAGTTGTACTTGTAACCAAGTTGGAGGTCTTCCTATGTGGTTCCAGTGCCAAATTTGTCACCCTGGATTACATAAGAGTATGCATTTTTAATGTTATTCGCTGCAATTGCCTAAAAATTTTAAGGAAATACAAATAAGATATTTAGGTACTTACAATTCGTGACTGCAACTTCAAGTAGCCCCCTTGGCCTAGCCCATGATGGCCACATTTGGCAATATTTGCTTTTGTTTCCTTTGACGTGTTAGTCAAACTATCATCAAAAGTTTCAAGTATGTTAATATATACCACAATTTTATTTACATCTAAAAAATATTGAAGGTATTGAATTGAAATTGTAATTTACCTTCTAGGACCAGAGGGTATTTTTCCTTCATCTGCCAATTTATTCTCTTTTTCATCCCCAATGAGGGCTTTCCACTCCCTCTCTGGAATAATCATAGGATGCTCGTACCTATCATTTCTTTTCAAGTTCTTCCTATATGTTTCTCGCATATATTTTAAATATTGTCTAGTTGTGGCGGTGGCCAATGTCTTATTAAATGTGTCTACAACAAAAAGGCTTTCGATATAATCCATCAATTCTTTTTTGAGGTTGGAATTCTGGGAATTCCACCTCTCCCATATGGTGGGCGAAAAATAATTAATGCCATATTCTCCAAGGACCAATAAAAATTGTTATTCCCTACACGCAAAATTATTATATGATTATTAATTTAAAAATAATAATTTAGATGATTTATATTTGTCTACATAGAGAACATCAAACAATTAAAATTTTAAAAATTACTTGGGAATTTAACTTGCTTTAATGGAATCCCTTCCTTGTTGACCATCAATGTTCCCTTTAGGGTCCTTGTTCTGGTTACACATCTTTATTTAGGAAAAATAACCATATAGGTTGTCAAATCATCGGCCTCATTTCCATCACCACCTCCAGAGCCTACCTGTGTGGCCGCTTTCTGAGTGTGTGTGTCGTGGCTCCCACCTAATGGTGTGGAAGGTGGATATATGAATAGTTGTTTCTCGACAGCTATATGAGGGCCTGTGTTGGGACCCTGTGGCATCTCTGCAGTGCCACTACTACTGACACCATGCATGTCAGTGTCAATAGGATCCAAAAATATCTATATAAGAAAGAATTTTTTTTTTTTTTTGTTTACATAATGTCAAAGTTAAAAAATAATTTTTTCATAATTTATCTTATGACATAAAAATAAAAGCACTTGAAATTATGTTTATTACCTTATATGTCTTAATCCTTGTCATAAATTCTTTGATCCTTTCTTCGACCTTAGGAGTTTGATCTAGAATATCTAACAAGTGAGCTAGTCCCTTGTTTCCTTTATTGATATTTTTTCTAATTAAAACCATAGGGTTGGGGGATTCATAAAATTGATTTCATCAAGTGAATCATCATCAACATATTGTCCTTCCAACTACATATTCGATAAAATAAATGATAATTCATTTAGGTAAAAAAACAAAATAATTGATCGCCACAAAAATAAAATGCACATTAAATGCAATTCAAAAATTGTTGTTCATTTACCTATTTCGAGGCCTCTTTTGATTTACCACAATCATCCTCCCACATTACAGTAAAATTACAACCGTGATAATTATCATGAGAAATAAATTCAAATATATGAGAACTTCAAATGTATGAGAAATTCAAATGTTGATAACAAAAATACGACACATTGAGTACTAAACAGACTGAAAGGTGAAATCTTGATGAGGGTAACACTTTTGTGACAATCAGGTCTCAAAAATTCCTAGCGGGGAATTTGTTCAGCCAAAAATTTGCACGCCAAATTGAACGATGCACTAACAAGGCCATCGAAATTTGTGTACAATGTTTTTTGGATGAATTATTTTCTTGTGGTAAGAATATTTCGATTGAAATGTTTATTTTTAACATATTCCATTAAAATCTAGGTTTCGGCCGAAAACATGAAATTGGGATTGAAAACAAAAACCAGAGAATTTCCCCAAGCTTACCTAAACTTGGGAGCTTGCGGACTCCTGCAAATACTGAGAATTTGGTTTCGAAAATGACACCAACATTTCCAAAATTGAATCTACTTTAAATTCCTATAATTTTTTTTCATTTTCTTTATTTTTATCTAATTTTATTTAATTTTAAAAACAAATCACTACATAATATTTTCAGCAGACATTATGATTCAGTGAAATGAAATATCGGTATCTCTAAACATATACAGTGAAAAATTTAGAAAAAAGTATATCCGTAATCCTTAAACTGTTCTCTTCAAAAGGGTATATTTAGATTTTATTTTTAAGTAAAAATTAAGATAGATACAAGGTGTAGAAAAACATGTGTTTAAAATCTGCAACGTTTTCAGCTTGCTCAACTTCAAAAAATTCTAGAAATTATAATATTCATCCGTTAGATTCAAAATTATAGTCATAATAAAATAGAGCCTCTTTAGATTGTTGCAATATATTTTGTTTCTTAAAAACATAAGTTTAATAATAGATACATTGTTGTATAAAAAAGTTACTCATTATCATTCCTTTCATGTTTAAGGAACATATCGTTAAACAACTGTCAAATTGACATATCAAATCGTGATAAACAAATTTTGAAAAATAGTCATTGGAAAGCTAACAAAATTATTCACAAGTTTTGTTTTTAGTGTAAAGTGAAATTATAAATAAAAAAAATACTTTTGTATGTCGGAAGTTGAATAACTTGTGAAAATACAGTTTTTTTTCTCATAAAACAAGCAAAACTATAACCCATCTTCATGATTTTACCTTGAAGATCTTCAAATGGATTAACATCGTAAATAAAATAATGAAAATCATAAAATATGAGAGCCATTTCTTACAGGTTGGGTAAATTAGTATACGTACCACTCCCATAATAGCAACATCTATATCTATTCGATTCAAATTTTAATTAATCAATAACTCTTCCCCTGCAACTATTGATTTTTTTGCACATGCGAATATACAGTTTCCTTCATGCCCCTCAAATATGCAATTGGGTCATTTATTTTTGGTCATAGGTCATGTACTGTTTATAAACCCTGCAATATTCCCTATTTCTTTTGGCCTTCCATCAATATAGATAATTGCTCCTTTATTTTTATTATTGTCTTTTAGCTATATATAATTTGCAGCTAGGCCATATCTTCACATACATTTTGTATATTGGAATATTCGTATCCAATATTTGTATATATAACAGGGTCTGACGTACTCCATCAATTCATTTAATACTTCGTAATATACCTTTATTCCATCCATGGAAAATAGCCCCGAACGGTGTAATGATGATGGAGCAATCTGATATATCCTTTCATTTACACAAAAATCAATGTTTATTTTAGGAAGATCCTTGGGTACCCATTGTTTCATTATATATTTTTACCTCAAGGTAACCTTGACTTCGTCTATTCTCTCATGATCATAAGAACATGATCCCCCTTTCGAAAGAAAACATTCCATGCGTCTATGGAATTTTCTTTTGATCTTCTCACCTCTAGTTGATCTCCGCCTATTAGACCTATTAGATGTCTTACTTTCCTGTATTCTACCCGAACTTCCCTCACTCAATAAAGAGAGATATGACAAATACCTATTTCCTTGTACATCCTATAACACCATTAATGAAAGAAACAATTAGTCAATTAAGATGTAACACTAGTTCATTACTAGTATCCTATTAGTATCACAGTAAGATCATAATGATTACCATAGTGTTACTCTTTCACAATTGTATTATGCCATATTACTATTGGTATACTATATGCCATATTACTATTGGTATACTATCTGGGAATTATAAGGGCATGTTTGGATTCAAATGACATCAACACCAAGAAAGACAAATCACTTTGAGATATTTTTAGTTTCTTACAAATTCATGTTCTATGACTCTCCCTGTGTATTTTTTTCCATATAATTGAGCTTTGGACTTGCAATGGTTAGAGTGTGATAAGGGGCACTCATATCATCTATTTTTTCCAGTGAAAAAATGACCCAAAATCGATAGGAACTATGCAAAAAATTAGGATTCCACTTCTATGTTGGGAACTTTTCTCATGTAACTTTACCCTAAGATTTTTTGGACAATTTAAAGACAACCCAAATCATGGTATTTATGAAAAACATGAAAAAGAAAGGTGGAACTTTAACTCGCCGAAAAGACTACCCTCATCGGAAATATGAATATTATGCTAATACTAGACTACAATGCCTATGTTGAACACTTAAGTGGACCCTAATAACATTGATAATACCAATGGAGGTCACGACTAGGGAAGAGGGAACTGAGGTGGCTAAGGTGGAGGATGTGATTCCTCAATCCAAGCAGAAGAAATGGTAGAAAGGTAAAGGTGGCCTATACCTATAAAAAATGAGCAAGCAATTGACAATAAAGTACATTGTTAAGTAACAAATATGAGAGTTGTTATTCATTCGTAACCCATTGATGGCTACAAAATTGTAAATCCTAAGGAATGGGTGCAAGTTATTGACAATGGGATAAGTGATGTTGTGCTAAGCCCTAATATTGGCTCATTACCCCTTAATTGGGACATATTATATTAGTAATTTTATTTTATTTATGTTGGCTTTAGGCCATTAGTTGTAATTATACCTCCTAGTCTCCTATATATACCAAGGAGACATTTTCACTTTCAATCGTTTTGTACTTGAACATTTAAGTGGGGTAAAAGGAGGTTGCCCCATCGAAGAGGCTTATTATCTGAAATTATTTCTTTTTCAAGGTGTTGAATACTTTTTCTGAGGTTTTTCTATGCTATATTGATATTTGGTTCTTAACATATGGTATCAGAGCTTAAGGTCATGGGGTTTCATTGCTACATCTGAGACACCTTGGAATTTTCACTATAAGTTGTTTTCTACAATTTTTCAGAAGGAACAACTAGGAGTTTATTTACTATACGGATCAAGGTATGTTGGCTTCAAAATTCATCTCCTGAGGCCTTATACTTTCTGAGATACAGCCTGTACAAGATAGGGTTCTGGAATCATCCTAAACTGCATCGTTGCGGAATTTTCACTATAAAAAAATTTATGTAATGTTTTAGACCCTGAAATCCAAAGGATATTTACAGAAATTAGTAAGGTATCCATGGTAAAAATTTTAGCTTATGGGTCATCTTAAATTTGGAGATACACCCTGTGTAAGATAGGGTATCTGACTAGTCCTATTGACTAGTCTCAATAAGGTGTTCTAGGTAAAACAATCATAAATTCTTCCTATAGTATCCAAATGGAGTGGGACTGGTTTCATTGGATCGTGGACAGTCTGTAGTATTTCTGGTGCAAGTTTCAGAATTTTATATCAATTATTTTGTGCGGGGCGCGCTATAAAAGTGAGATCTCCAGGAAAGGCCAAAAATCGGCAAGTTGTGGGGAAGTTACTGTAAATTCCACTTGGCACATCCAATTTTGATCAGACCTATGGAATTGTAGAGAATAAATATTAGAGAACTACGTAAAATAAAGTTTCATACCCAGAAGGGTCGAAACTTGGAAGATACAACAGAAGAAAGATTGTCTAGAAGAACCACCTGAAAATCAAGGTTCAAAAGTGATACTTGGCCAACATGCCACCCAAGAAGGGAACTTCTACACCAAATAAGCCTCCAGACAATCCTTCTTGGACTCTTGATGAAGGTGAAGAAATGCGTAGGGACATAAATGATTTACAAAAGAA
>JZKD02S1917347.1:476783-491786 GCA_000966675.3 Picea glauca
GTCTCTATACATTTCTTTCATTAATAGAAATCATGCATTGTTGTATCTCTCTATTTCTGGCAATTTTTATGAGTATTTCATTGTAATATATCTACTTTCATTTCATTCTAAAAATAATCTCGATCAACATGAAATATTTCTCAAACCAAAAAACCTTTATAAAGTACCTTCATCCTTTAGTAGGATATGGGTACCAATAGGAGGCTTTGCACATAAGGGATGGGCCTTGGGCTATCAGCCCAAAATCAAGCTTATAGGGCACTGATCCCTGAACTAGGCCTTAAACCACCACACAAACCAATATCATTGGCCTCATTCTAGGATATGGACATTATTGAGAGATTTTGTGTACCTGGCATGGGTCTCATGGACATGATCATCTTTGGCATAGGAAAATAAGGGCCATAGTACCTAAGCTAATCTTCTAGGATCATAATTCATTAATGACACCTCAAACCATCACATAAACCCTCTAGATAGAATCTTTATCCTATGAATGATATATTAGCATCCTTAGAAAGTTTTAGGCATAAGGGATGGGTCTCAATACCTTAACCATGGTCATGAGAGAAAATAAAGGGTATTAGTACCTAAATTAATATTGTAAGGCTCATGATCCATGAATGAGTCCTTGAATTGTAACAGAATCCATTTAGAGGGGATATTTGGTTTGTTCTTCAAATATGGGCGCCATTAGGAGGTTTTGTACACCAAGTATGAGTCTTGGGGTATTGACCATGGTAAATGGAAGAAATAAAGAAGATCATGTATTATATAAATATTGTAAGGATCTTATTCATTAATTTTCCCCTAAAGCACTAAAGAGGCCCTCCAAAAGGGATCTTTGATCTCTATTAATTGGGATATGGGAACTTATAAGAGGTTTTGCATATTGGGGATACAATGTTTTATGCATCAAGGAATGGCATCAAGGCCTTAGCCATGGTTGGGGGATAAATATATGGAATTAGACCCTAAATGAAGATTCTTGGGACAATGGGCCATGATCAAGGCCTTGATCTATGAAATGAGTCCTCTAAAAGGAATATATTTCATACAAATGGGAGATGTGTGCCATTAAGGGAGGAAAATAAGGTCCTTGTCCCCTAAATGAATCTTATATATCTTATTGGAGATGAAATATTCCTCAAATAACCACAAAACCATCCATAAAGTACATTTTTCCTTATGTGGGATATGGTTACCATTTCCAAGATATGGGTCTTGGGACATTGGCCCAAAAATAAGCTTCTAGGGAACTTTTCCTTAAACTAGGTCTCAAGCCACCACACTAACATGGATCATTGGCCTCTTGGTTGGATATGGTAATGATTGAGATATTTTGCATACCATGCATGGATCTGAAGGCCTCAACCATAATCAATGAAGGAAAACAAGGGATATAGAATATAAATTGATATTTTAGGGTTCATAATCCATTAATGACACCTTGAACCACCACATAAACCCTCATATGGAATCTTTGTACTCCAAATGAGATATAGGCACCATTTGAAAGTTTTAGACACAAGATATGGGTCTTACGACTGTGGTCATGATCATGGAAGAAAATAATTGATATTAATCCCTAAATAAAACATTTAAGACTCATGATCCATGAATGGGTCCTTGAATCACTACACATTCCCATTAAAAGGGATATTGGCCTCCATTTGGGATATAGGTGCCATTAGGAGATTTTTTTGTAGAAAGGATGCATCTTGGGGTCTTAACCATGGTAAGGAGAGGAAATAAATGGAATCAAGTATTGTATAAATATTTTAAGGATCTGATCTGTGAACAACAATTTAAAGTTCGATGTAAAACCTATAAAAGGGATCTTTGATCTTCGAGTGGGATATGGGCACCTATAGGAGGTTTTGCATACTAGGGATGGACCTTGGGGTATTGACCATGGTCAAAGGTAGAAAAAATGGACATATGACCTAAAAAATGCTTCTTAGGCTCATGAGACAAAAGGAGGTCTTTAAAAACTACACATGCCCTTGAGAGGGGATATTTATAAGCCATCATTTGGGATGCATACACCATTATGAGACTATATTCATAGATGATAAATTTTGATGCCTTAACCATATCCATATGGAAATCATTAGAAGGGTTTGATTATTTAATTACCAAGTCGAGTTGATGTCGCATAAGCTTCAATTCACCCACCACAAATGTCATGCACCAACCCCGCATAGTGAGCACTAGTGAATGGGGCCAACGTTGAAATTTAATCAATATATGTTTGTATGCATATAAATTTAACATGTTTAGACTAGATACATGCCTCGATGGTATGGGATTGTTTCAAGACTCAAGGATGTATGATGTCCCCACATAATCTTTGATATCGTCCACATTTGCATCAACGTTCATCATGCACCTCTCATTGTCATCATTCGTCATTCCCTTCTATAGAATCATTGTCGGAACTATCTTGAAATTTTAAATGGACCTTCCAATACAACGATATCAAATTTCTTCCACTAAACCAACACAATGAGTAGTGAATGGGGTCAACTTTGAATTGTTTTCAATCTGTTCCCGTATGTGTCGAAATTTAAAATGTTAGACTAGATAGTTTACTTGAAAGTATGGGAGGGTTTCGATACTTAAGAATGTTTTATGTCCAAGGATAACACTTAAGGAGGGTTTGATTATTGAATTACCAAGTCGAGTTGATGTCACAGAAGCTTTAATTCACCCACCACAAATGTCATGCATTTACCCTACATAGTGAGTGGTCAATGGGGCCAACATTGAAATTTCTTCAATATGTGTTTGTATGCATCAAAATTGGACATGGTTAGACTAGACACATGCCTTGACTGTATGGGAGGGTTTCAAGACTCAAGTATGTATGATGTCCTGGACACATAATATTTGAGATCGTTCATGTTTGCAACAACATTCATAATGGGCGTCTCATTGTCAAATTTCGTTGTTTCCATCTGTAAAATCTTTGTTGGAACTCTCTTGAAATGTCATGGAACTTCCAATTCACCAACCACAAATGTCATGCACTGACCCCGCATAATGATCAATAAATGGGGCCAATGTTGAAATTTCTTCAATATGTTCATGTATGCATCTAAATTTGACATCGTTAGACTAGAGACATGCCTTGACAGTATGGGAGGGTTTCAAGACTCAATGATGTCTGATGTCTCGAACACATAATATTTGAGATTGTCCATGTTTGCAACAATGTTCATAATGGGCATCTCATTGTCAAATTTCATTGTTTCCATATGTAGAATCTTTGTTGGAACTCTCTTGAAATTTCATGGAACTTCCAATTCACCCACCACAAATGTCAGGCACTGACCCCACATAGTGAGCAGTGAATGGGGCCAACATTGAAATTTCTTCAATATGTTCCTATATGCATCAAAATTTGACATGGTTAGACTAGACACATGCCTTGACATTATGGGATGGTATCAAGACTTAAGGATGTATGATGTCACCACATAATATTTGAGATCATCCACATTTGCATCAATTTTCATCATGCACGTATGTTTGCCAATGTTTGTCATTCCCTTCTACAGAATTGTTTGTAGATTTTAACCTTGTACAGTATTTACTACAAACAGATATTCAGTAAAAGAACATAAAATATACAATGGAAAATACAAACATTACACAAATATTTTTCCCCTAGAAACCCAAACCAGGAAAACCAACATATTCTATATTCATTCATAGTAATACATTGTTTACAATACAATATACATATAGGAGCTAGTGGCATCCAAAACACTAACCCAATGACCTGGATTATTCAACAACCCTAATTCCTTAACCAAAAATAGAAAACCATTGGCAAAGAAACCATGTGCCCCAAAACCACCCAAATATGTGACACATTTTTCGAGGCATAATTTGTTTTCTCGAGGTAGATTCCACCGAACCCCTGTGGGGGGGGGGGGAATTCACCCCCCTGTACCCCCTCATCCCCCCCTACACTCTCATGAAAAGAATATAACACATACCCAAAATTGTTGTCGAAACTATCTTTAAATTTGACATGGAACTTCAAATACACCCATCACAAATTTATTCCACCGACCCCGCACACTGAGAAGTGAATGGGGCCAATGTTGAAATATTTTCAGTATGTTCCTGTATGCATCAAAATTTGGCATGGTTAGACTAGATAGTTTCCTTGAAGGTATGGGAGGGTTTCAACATTTAAGGATGTTTGATTTCCCCGCATAATATTTGAGATCATTCATGTTTGCATCAATGTTCAATATAATGTATGTCTCATTGTCATCATTCTTCATTTCCATCTATATAGTATTTTTCATAACTCTATTGAAATTTCATGGCACTTCCAATACACCCATCACAAATGTCATGTTGCACCAACCTCGCATAGTGAGTAGTGAATGGGACCAACATTGAAATTTCTTCAAACTGTGCATGTATGCGTCAAAATTTGACATGGTTATACTAGACACGTGCCTTGACGATATGGGAGGGTTTCGAGACTCAAGTATGTGTGATGTCCCAGTCACATAATCTTTGAGACTGTCCATGTTTGCAACAACATTCATAATGGGCATTTCATTGTCAAATGTCATTGTTTCCATCTCTAGAATCTTTGTTGTAACTCTCTTGAAATGTCATGGAACTTCCAATTCACCCACCAAAAATGTCATGCACCGACCCCGCATAGTGAGCAGTGAATGGGGCCTACATTGAAATTTATTGAATATGTGTCTGTATGCATCGAAATTTGACATGGTTAGACTAGACACATGCCTTAACTATATGGGAGGGTTTCAATACTCAAGGATGTCTGATGTCCCGACCACATAATCTTTGAGATTGTCCATGTTTGAAACACTATTAATAATGGGCATCTCATTGTCAAGTGTCATTGTTTCCATGTGTCAAATCTTTGTTGGAACTCTCTTGAAATTTCATGGAACTTCCAATTCACCCACCACAAATGTCATGCACTGACCCTGGATAGTTAGTAGTGAATGGGGCCAACATTGAAATTTCTTCAATATGTGTCTGTATGCATCGAAATTTTACATGGTTAGACTAGACACATGCCTTGATGGTATGGGAGGGTTTCGAGACTCAAGGATGTCTAATGTCCCGAACACATAATATTTGAGATTGTCAATGTTTGCAGCAACATTCATAATAGGTGTGCCATTGTCAAATGTCATTGTTTCCATCTATAGAATATTTTCTGGAACTCTCTTGAAATGTCATAGAACTTCGAATTCACCCACCAAAAATGCCATGCATCGACCCCACATAGTGAGCAGTGAATGGAGCCAACGTTGAAATTTCTTCAATATGTTTTTTTATGCGTCAATATTTGACATGGTTAGACTAGACACATTCCATCATAGTATGGGAGCGTCTTAGGACTAAAGGATGTATGATGTCCACACATAATATTTGAGATCATAAATATTTGCATCAATGTTCATCATGCACTTCTCATTGCCAATGTTTGACATTCCCTTCTATAGAATTATTGTCAGAACTATATTGAAATTTGACATGGAACTTCAAATACACCCATCACATATTTCTTCCACCAACCCCGCACAGTAAGCAGTGAACGGGGCCAACATTGAAATGTTTTCAATATGTCCCCGTATGCATTGAAATTTGACATGGTTAGACTAGATAGTTTCCTTGAAGGTATGGGAGGGTTTCAATACTTAAGGATGTTTTATGTACCTGCATAGTATTTGAGATCATCCATGTTTTCATCGGCGTTCAATATAATGGATGTTTCATTGTCATCATTCTTCATTTCCATCTATAGAATATTTTTTGGAACTCTCTTGAAATGTCATGGCACTTCCAATACACCCAACACAAATGTCATATTGCATCGGCCCTGGATAGTGACTAGTGAATGGGGCCAGCGTTAAAATTTCTTCAAAGTGGGCATGTATGTGTCGAAATTCAACATGGTTAGACTAGACACATGCCTTGATGGTATGGGAGGGTTTCAAGAATCAAGGATTTCCGATGTACCAATGACATAATATATGAGATCATCCATGTTTGCAACAACATTCATAATCGGTGTCTCATTGTCAAATGTCATTGTTTCCATATGTAGAATCTTTGTTGGAATTCTCTTGAAATATCATGGAACTTCCAATTCTCCCACCACAAATTTCATGCACCGACCCCTCATAGAGAGCAGTGAATGGGGCCAACATTTAAATTTCTTCAATATGTGACTGTATGGATCAAAATTTGACATGGTCAAACTAGACACATTCCTTAACGGTATGAGAGGGTTTCAAGACTCAAGGATGTATGATGTCCCATACACATAATATTTGATATCATCCATGTTTACAACAATGTTCATAATGGTTATCTCATTGTCAAATGTCCTTGTTTCGATCTATAGAATCARTGTTGGAACTCTCTTGAAATGTCRTGGAACTTCCAATTCACCCACCACAAATGTCATGCACCGACCCCACATAGTGAGCAGTGAATGGGGCCAACGTTGAAATTTCTTCAATATGTGCATGTATGCATCGAAATTTAACATGGTTAGACTAGACACATTCCTTGACGGTATGGGAGGGTTTCAATACTCAAGGATGTCTAATGTCTCGACCACATAATCTTTGATATCGTCCATGTTTGAAACAACATTCACAATGGGCGTCTCATTTTCAAATGTCAGTGTTTCCATATGTAGAATCTTTGTTGGAACTCTTTTAAATGTCATGGAACTTCCAATTCACCCACCAAATATTTCATGCACTGACTCCACATAGTGAGCAGTGAATGGGACCAATGTTGAAATGTTTTCAATATGTTCATGTATGCGTCAACATTTGACATGGTTAGACTAGACACGTGCCTTGACAGTATGGGGGGGTCTCAAGAATCAAGGATGTATGATGTCACCACATAATATTTGAGATCATCCACATTTGCATCAACTCTCATCATGCACGTCTCATTGCCAATGTTTTTCATTCCCTTCTATAGAATTGATGTCAAAACTATCTTGAAATTTGACATGGAACTCCTAATACACCCATAAAAAATTTCTTACATGGACCCCTCAGAGTGAGCAGTGAATGGGTCCAATGTTGAAATGTTTTCAAAATGAAATAAAACTTAAAAACATGTAATTAACCCACATAATTAAAAATTATTTAAAGAGAATAATTCATACAAATTGAAATATCTAGTTACGTACCTCATTGACCAATGCAACATTTGTACCATCCTTCTTATGTATCTTCTTCTTGATCATCCAACTTGATATCTGTATAAACATCCAATTCATAAACAATGTTGAAAGGATTGATGATATCATCATCATCATCAATGTCATTTTTTATCATATCTTCATCGATATCATCATCAAGAACTGGCGCATTGTCTCCTACGCCTAGTTTATATTCTCCATCTTCTTAATCTCTCGACCCATATTATTCATGTTGTATCTCTACATCATATTATTTTTCAATTTCATCTTCCTCATCTACAATATACTTTACTTTCCTTCCTCTTGGATCATATCTAAAAGAAAATGACCAATCCCTTTTACCTGGAATCTTTGAGTAAAAGAGTTGTTCACATTGACTTGGAAAAACATAGCGGTCATTTGTTTTTTCAAAAAATGTTGTTTTAATCATCAGAAATCCATTTGAATGTTTAATAACGGTTCTTTCCTCAGCATGTTCATGCATTCGTAACCTATACCATTTGACATCGAACAAAACTAATTTGAAGTAATTAAAGTCACACTCAATTATATCATTCAAAAAGCCATAGAATCTATTTTCAGATTCTCGAAGACGTCTTTCAATCCTAGAGGAAACATTAGTGACCTGGAATACTACATTTATCCCCCTATCAAATTTTTTTTTTGGTTTCATCCAATTGTTTGATGCAAAATTTACGACCATTGCACCACATAGCCTTGTGGTGTTTCAACTGCAATATGCGAGACATGTAAAACATGTATTGTCAATTAATAATAAACAAATTTATATAAATTGGAAAGTATAATATGAAAAAATCACACCTATAGTCACATTAATATAATATAAAATAACTGAACAAAATGGGTGAATTTGTTTTCCTTTCCATCTTTCAAACAATATGCTAAATCTATTTCCCTCTATGTAACATTAGAAACTCCATTACGACAAGCTTCTCTAACCAATTTAGATAGTTATTTCCATGATAACCTACCACCATAACGTTATTTACATCTATCAATCCATACTGTCATCCAGTCAAGATTGTTTTCAATGTATAAATGTAGTGCATCCCAATCTTGAGCAACTGACTGATAAAAAAATCACAATTCACCAATATTAAATATTAGTTATAACCATGGTAAATATTAATAAATGATGAAAGGATAAATATTAAATGAGTATGATCATATACACAAAAAATGAAAAAAATTATATTTATTAAAAATATCCACAATTTAATTACCTCTCACTTTCTTCATTGTACCTTTCCCCAACGACTACTCCCTTTCAATTTTTTTGATGGAGTTCACATCGAAAATGAAATCCACTGCATGCATAGCTTGCTCTTCTAATTTAGGAATATACTCACTAATATACACCATGGATTCATATACCATATATCCCTCCACCATAGAACCCTCAGGATGTGATCTTTGTGTAACCAAATCCTTCAATGATTTCAAGTGCCTCTCCACCATCCACATTTACCTTGTGTGTACAGGTCGACACATTTTCAATCTCCTCAACTTGGTTTATGAGGTAATGTTCTTGTGCATTGAAAAATGTTGGAGGTAGATACTTCTTCATTTCACACATTAGCTAAGGAATTTCTGTCTTCCAATACTTTATATCATCTTCATGTATTTCTTTCAATGACAACCATCTAAAGATCATGACGCGAGAAAATAACATGTTTCAACAAAACATATAAATACATATTACATTACAAGTAAAACACATGGCATTAAGTACAATAAAAGATTGAATTTTGTTTTTGCATATATATTGAAACTACTTACCTCATGTATTTTCCAAGATCATATATAACGTTTTTGACATTGTTGTCAAAGTTGTTTGGGAGAGATAGAGTTAGAACATACAGTAACAATAAAAATGAATCGTTACTTGTTCAAAAATAGACAAAAAAATAAAAATATCAAAAAATATATAAGACCAATATATAAATATGAATATTAAAATGATTAATTACCGTAATCAAGGTATGCCAATCATGTGTTTTTACCCCACCAAATTCACCTTTCTTCAATAAGATATTCTTTATGTTTGAACAAAAACCCATGGGAAATTTAATTTTTTGAATCAACTCTTTTACACCATTGCTTTGTTTCTCTGTTATTAACCATGGAAGGTTATTTTGGTCTCCATCGTTATTTGATAGGATCACACTTTGCATTGCATGATTGGCTTCCTGAATGTCATTAAATATTTTGACAATTTTTTTCTTTATCCCTCCTGTCGTCTATGATTCTCCATAATGTTTATGTCACATTCTTCCCGATATGCATTGTATCAAATAAATGAACTATTTTTAGGTACTTATAGTAAGGAAACCTCATGATTTGAGTGGGATAACATTTCATTCCTCGTGGAATCCCATTATTACTACCTTCATGATGACAACATTGATGAAGCATAAAAAAGAAATTAGAACACTATTTATCAAATGCAGTATAATAAAATGAATAATTAAAATAAAATTTCAAAACATGATTCCATTTATGATACATAAACAAAATGTGTACCTAGAGGATTAATTATGTCATATGCCAATTTCCATAGGCGAGGTGTCATTCTTTGTGGTTTTAGTCCAGTCTTTTGTTTCCCATTGAAAATATCTTTTTCAGTAGCACAATACTTATGGTTCTTAGAGAGGAAGTGTCTATACTCATCAAAAATCTCCTTTCCTAAAAAAATTGACTGACAAGATTTCATCTTAGGACCACAAATTGGACATACAAATTTACCCTTTGTTTGAAGACCTGCAACAGATGGATTAATGTGAATTATTAATATATATACACAATGATTATTTAAACAACATGCATCATATATTAAACTAATTATATACTAGTCAAGTGTGCAATATGGAATGTTACATACCATAAAAATGTGTTAGTCCCGGGGCATCATGAATTGTCCATAAAAATATTCCACAACGTTGAAATCTCTTCTGCCCAATTGGTTTACAGATGTCATACATAGTGATTCACTCCCATAACTTTAGTAGCTTATCGATAAGAGGCTTGATATACACATTCATATATTTAACTTTGTATTTACCTAATTGTTTGAAATTACACGAAATTACTACCATGGTATGTATATATACGTAAATAAACAATTAAAAGATGTTATGCAAAAAAAGATAAAAATGAAAAATTTGAATTCGAAAAGTTAATGTAAACAAATACCTGGAAAAATCATTGACAACATTATGTGCTACCTCTTTATTGACATCCGAGGAATGTTATTTTTGATAATAAAAAAATAGGCCACACTAAGTAAATAGACCGAAGCTCTCCAAATGGAATAACACCATCAAGTGGCAATGAAAGCCTAACATTATGACATTCATTTGTAAATTAAGGCCATTTTGTAGCAATTTCCTTAAATGCATAACCATCTGCAGGAATTCAAAGAATGCCATCTTCAATTCTCTTTCGTGGATGGTAATCCATAAACTGTGCTATTCTTTGGCACCTGAACAGTCACTGCAAATGTCGAATTATGGGAATATCCCAGAGAACCTTTCGAGGGACCATTTTTGTTACTTTATCGATTTGATATCTACTGATACCACATACCGGGAATTTTGTTTTTGATGCATGTTGTCCATAATATATAATATGATCATTAGGACACACATATATACTTTGATAGCCCATTCCAATGTCTTTCATAATGGCATATAAATCTCGATATGTGCAAGGTAAAATATTTGACGAGGGTAACATAAATTCACCTAAGAATCTAAAACATAAAAAATAAATAGTTAATGTAAAGAATAGTAATTGTAAATATTGCATTTTTATTTTACACATTAATTAACACTAAAAAAAATGGGGAAAATTCAATCTTTATGCAGATGTGAAGAAACATATTACATACCTTAGGATCTGTGTCATACAATTGTTCGATAAATGATTCATAACTTTCAAGTTCACTAGCAACAATGTAGTGGAGACAATATTTTCTCTTGACCCTTTATAAAGTCATTTATTTTCCTTTTCAATCAGAGGTTCATCATAAATACCATCACTATTGTCCCCATGATCCTCATTTGGATGACTGAATAAGTCTTGGATCATTTGATTTGTCCCATCATTTTGAACTATGTTATTATTGTCATCTACTTCCATGGGATCATTAACTTGATCTTCATTATCTGCCTCAAGTTTGTCATATTATACTACAACATCATTTTTTCTACTACTTGGTGCTTTATGCATAAAGTTAGGGGGAGAATATAACTTTATAATTACAAAAAATCATGAAAAATTAATGCATGTATAAAAAAATATAAAAGTTTGAGAATACAATAAATATTAAAACAGATAATGAATGTATATATAGCCAATTACCATGGGACAATATTCATTTGATACCATGTCTATGTGCCCATATTTTCTACAATTTATTTTAGTTGTTCTATTAAAACTTTTTCGGGACGTCTAGTACAACAATTTTTGCAAGGGAAATAGCATTTAGCGTCACCCTTTCACCCTCTTTAATTATTTTCCCAAATCTAATGTTTTCTGACATTCTTCCCCACAGGAATATTGTTAATCCCTAAATAGTGTCTCATTACCCCTTAATTGGGGCATATTATATTAGTAATGTTATTTTATTTATGTCGTATTTAGTCCATTAGTTGTAATTATACCTCCTAGTCTCCTATATATACCAAGGAGAAATTTTGATTTGGAATCTTCTTGTAATTGAACATTTTATGTGGGAATAAGGAGGTTTCCCCCTCGAAGAGGCTTATTATCTGAATTTATCTCTTTTTCAAGGTGGTGATTACTTATTCTGAGGTTTTTCTATGCTATATTGATATATGGTTCCTAACTATGGTATGAAAGCTCAAGGTCTTGGGGTTTCACTACTACATCTGAGACACCTTGGAGTTTTTTCTATAACTTTGTTTATACAACGATTCAGAAGGAAATTCTTGGATTATATTTAGTAGACAGATCAAGGTACTTTGGGTTACAATTTCATCTCTCGAGGACTTATACTTTACGATATACATCCTTTCTAAGATAGGGTTCTAGAATCATCTTGAATTGAGTCATTGCGGAATTTTCGCTATAAACTTTTTTCTGTAATGTTTCAGATCTTGAAATCTAGAGGCTATTCACATAAATCAGTAAGTTATCTGTGGTAACCATTTTAGATTTTGGGTCATCTTAAATTTGTATATAAACCCTGTGGAATATAGGGTATTTGACTAGTCCTATTGACTGGTCACAAGCAGGTGTTCCAGGTAAAACAATAATAACTTCTTTCTAGTGTATCCAAATTGAGTGAGACCAATTGCATTGGATAGTGGACATACCTTAGTAGTTTGGATAAGATTTTCATACATTTATATCAATTATTTTGTGTGGGGAACTCTATACAAGTGACATATCCTAGAAAGGAAAAAAATCAGAAAGTTGTGGGGAAGTTACCGTAAATTTCACTTGGCACATCCAATTTTGATCAGACTTGTGGCATGTAGAGAAGAAATATCATAGACACACAAAAAAAAAATCATACTCAGAAGGGCCAATATTTTGGAGATACAATAAAAGGAAGATTGTCTAGCAGAACCACCTCAAAATCAAGGTTTAAAGTGATACTTGGCCAACATGCCACCAAAAAAGGGAACTTCTACACCAAAAAAGCCTCCAGACAATCCTACTTGGACTCTTGATGAAGGTGAAGAAATGCGTAGGGACATAAATGATTTACAAAAGAAGACAATAACAAAATATGAACTACATGAGATGGAATCTAAGTTGGAGACAATAAATAATAATATGGATGGTTTAAAAGAGGAGATCATGGAAGGATTGAAAATTTTCATAATAGAAAGGACACCTGAAAGTTAAAATGTATCCCATGAAATTCATGATGAGGACACAAGGAAGGTGAATCAACAATGGAGAAACTCCAACTTTGGGTTGAATACCAACCATGTTCCTAAGATCGTTATGAGGAAGTTTGATGGAAAGGACCCTATCACATGGATACTTCAAATGGAGCAACTCTTTTATCTACATAATGTGCCACATACACAAAAGGTACGCATTGCTTCTTTATATTTAGAACCCAATTAATTTTTATGGTATTGATGGCTTTGTTCTCACAAATCACTCGTCACTTGGACAATTTTCACAGAAGAAATGATAGCACACTATGAGGATACAAGGAGCAATACCTTCTTTAGCCAACTGATAAATCTCAAGCAAAAGGGTTCAGTTACAAAGAACATTGAGAACTTCCAAATATTGAATATAAATGCAACATATATTCTAGATGAGCACTTGATTGATGTATTCATAGGAACTTTAAGGGATAACATTTAACATGAGGTTTTCCTTTGGGAACCCAAATCATTGGACAATGCATTTAGGGTGGCAAGAAATGTTGAAAGTAAAAATATGGTTATGGCTACTAGAAGGACCAATCCTAACATCTATAGAGGGAATAATGCTCCTTCTTCTAAAACACTTCAACCTACAAGGTTGACACCTCAAAAATTGGAGGAAAAAAAAGAAAATGGTTTATGCTTTAATTGTGACAGAAAGTACAGTAAGGGACATAAGTGTGGTGAAAATAAATTATTCTACATAGATTGTGAAGAGGAAGAAGAACAAGAACCATCTCAAGATGAAAACATAGAAGCAATTTTGTTTGAAGAGTTGACTCCCACGATATCATGTAATGGAGTGGCTATAATTAGCACTCTTCAAACCCTCAAGATCAAAGGATATATCAAAAAGAAAAAGGTAATAGTCATAATTAATTCCGGCAGTGCTAATAATTTCATTCACTATAAATTAGCCAAAGCTCTCAATTGCTTTGTATATCTAGCACCAGAGTTTCAAGTAATGATTGTAGATGGAGGAACTATCAACTGCTCAGGAAAATGCAATAAGATCAATCTTACTATGGGGGAATATGTAATGAATATTCCAATGATTTATGTATCCATGTGTGGTGTTGATGTTGTACTAGGAATCCAATGGTTACAATCATTAGGAACAATGGATTTTAATTTTCAAGAACTTTTCATGAAATTTTTATTGAAAGGAAAATAAATTTAGCTAAGAGGTATCATAGGGAAACCTGGTAAGGTGATAATCTCTAATGGCATGAAAAAATTATTGAAAAAGTGGCATCAAGGGGTTATTGCACAACTATGCTCACTGGATGTTCAAACATCTAAGCCATCTATTCCTCTAGATCTCCAAGGGATCATTGATAAGCATTCCAAAGTATTTTAATATATTCCCAAAGGTTTTCCACCGACTCGAAATCATGATCATCATATTCACCTAATTCCTGGGAGGGTTCCTCCTAATACCAGGCCATACATATACGCTTATGCCCAAAAGAGTGAAATTGAGCGCATGGTTGAAGAAAAGTTAGAGGCTGGAATTATTATACCTAGACAAATTTCTTACTCTGCATCGGTGGTAGCAGTATTCAAGAAAGATGGATCATGGCGTATGTGTCCAGATTATAAAGAGCTCAACAAGATCACTATTAAAGATAATTTCCCCATTCCCTTCATTGATGGATTCTTGGATGAACTACATGGGGCAATCTATTTCACAAAGTTGGATCTCCGTTCATGGTATCATCATATTAGAATGAAGGAAGAAGATATCCCAAAAAAAACATTTCGAACTCATGAAGGCCATTATGAATTTTTGGTCATGCCTTTTGGCCTTACAAATGCACCTTCCAC
>JZKD02S1917347.1:502080-522757 GCA_000966675.3 Picea glauca
ATTTTTTCTTCGAAAAAATACACCGTACTAGAACAATTAGTTCACTACATTCATAATTGTTTTCAAGGAAATTTCATCTTTAATGTACTCAACACCTGCACTAAGAGAGACATATACCTTATATTTTTCTTGAAAAATAACATACTACTATTATAATAAAGAAATTTCACATAGTTACTCACAATTTCTATAAATAAAATTTATGTATTTAGAAAGCTAATTCAATTCCCCACATTTCATTTTTTACGTCATATTCATATTCATTGTAAAAATAACTTGAATAATCCATCCAAGTTAACATATTGTTTCTTTTCCTTGTTTTCATTGCCATTAATGTGTCATGAGAGACCATGATTAGCTTGCACATGCCCATATGGAAAGGATTTTGCTTTCATAATTATTAGTAAATTACACGTGTAAGTCATCCAAATCCCATGATAAAATAGAGGGGGTCATGTGACACTACAAATTGAGATATTTCATAGGATTAATGATTGAATTTTGAAGTCTTGTTGAGTGGAAATGGATTTATCATTTAGATAGGAAAAAAAAAAGGTTTTGTAAAAAGTTATGTGTGAAACCTAAGGAATCGAAACAATGAACATATCAAAAAAATTGAAGACTCATTTTTTTTTTTTAGAGAAATAAAGTGTTGTCGAAATATCTATTTTTACTTGGGGCATGTAAGGTAAAATGGATAGGCCATTTCTGATATTTGAAGGTATTTAATCAAATTTCTGGATTAAAAAATAGTTGTGTAGAAACCATTTACGAGTGTTTTTTTTTCCTTAGCACTAATAGGAGTGTATTTTTTTGTTTGTTTGTTATGTGAGGCAAGATATCTTCCCACATTTTCAAGTTAATATGTAGTTGGAGTATAGTTCTATGTTAGGGTCATAAGTGTGTTTTCCTCGTTATGTGAGGAAATACGTTTTCCTACTTTTTCAATTTAAGATGTAGTTGGGGTATGTTATGGTCATAAGTTTGACACATTAAGTGGAAGCAAGAGATCTCTGTTACCAAGGATTCACTTAGAAGAAATGTCTTTTAATTGAAAAAATGTCGTGTAAGTGAAAGAGGCAGAGTCTTACGAATGTAGGAGGGATAGCTTTGCGACATTATGATAGTAGAGTGAACAATCAATCAAAGAGAGAATGGAGTATCGAGAAAAAAATAAATTTCTCCAATTTATTTATTTAATGAAATCATGCTAAGAATAGTTCATGGTAAAATTTGTGAGTAGACAAAGTTTTGTAGAATTCAGTAAAGTAAGTTTCGTGAAACATGAAGTCATTTAGTAGCAAGGAAAGTCTTACAAATGAAGGAAAAGTATATATAAATGAAGGAAAAGGCTGTTTTTTTTTTTTTTAATATAAGAAACAAACTCTTTTAGGCAAAGTGATGTCATATATAGGTGAAGGAAAGATGATTCTTATAGCTAAATGAAGGTAGAGTCATGTAACTTGTAATGGGTTGACTTTTATACTTTGTGAGAATTTTCCAAAAGCCTCTAAAATCTTAATTGAAACAACATTAATATAAGCATGTTGAATTGACGGTACAATAGAGTTAGTAACACAGGGAAGAGTGCTTACTTCAAATAAAATTGTTAAGCATATTTTGAAGTTAAATATTCAAACAATGAGAATTGTGGAAATACACACATTAACTACGTTTCCATCCTACAAGATTTATTTAATTCACAAAGCTTTAATGTGCATAAGGTCATTATTGTAAAGGAGGATGAAAATTTTAATGGACATTAGAATAATGAAAAATTATTCAATTTGGTAGAATTCTTGAAATGTGTCATAGAGAAGATGATAAAGAGTCGAGAAGAGTAGATTTGTGTGTAAATAATCAATGATAAAGAATTAAGAAGAGTAAAATAATGTAAAAATTCAATGACTCTATAACCTAACACAAGAAGGGTAGATTTATGTGTAAATAATCAATGATAAAGTTAAGAGTAAAACTAAATGTAAAAGTTCAATCACTCTAGAACCTAACAAATAAATGTAGAAGAAGTCTACGCATAAAAGTGAGGTAAGAAAAAATTGTGATGAAAGGTCTAATGGATATAGAAAATATTCCTCTAATTCAATCTTGGCTTGATAATTACAAAGATCTTATGATCATAACAAGACAATTTATAGAAATAAGACCAAGTCACTATATATTCAATGGTGAAATGAAGACAATGTAAGAATAAAAAGCTCGGTTGTTAATAAAGAGATGTACACATGTTTTATTATTTATATATAATAAAACATTAAGGTTATATATAATTTTTTTATTATGTATAACATTAGGTTTTAGATATTTGTGTAAGAAATGCAATGCATTTTGATTTGTACTTTTCAATGCATTGCAAAATTATTGGACAATATAAATTCTCAAGGATTGTACATTGAATTGTATGACTATCAAATAAATAAAAAATTGGAACAAACTATCACCTCAATCACATACAATAGGTTTTTTTTTCTCTATCTGTAAGAATGAATATTATTCTTTGAGTGATATTCGATGTTTTTGCACATCGGTGATAAGTAAGTTTTAGATTGTTCAAGATTACATATGGATAGTTTTTTGTAAAACAATGGTTTGCAATGAATACTAATAGGATTTGGAACATGAAACAAGATGCAATTTGGATCTACATTTGCGTTTCTATTGAAATGCAAATACTTTATTTTCCTCATTAGTGACCATACTTAAATTGATATTTTTAACCATTTTTCTAACCATCGTATGCAAAATTTATCTTCACATAACCCTCTACTATTTTCATTTACATTGGAATATGCAAATAGTTTCATTTTTGACATATATATTTTGATGTCACGAATCCTATGCAATTCAAACAAGAAATCAGATCATATCTCAAGCTCATATGATTTTGATGTCTCTATATCTCCATTGTCCAAAGAAGTCAATAGATAATATATTAATCCATTTCACAATTCAATGGAAGACTAGAAGAAATGCAATAGGACATGCAAATCCCTAGGACCATATGAAAATGCATCCAATCTAAAAAGACCATTTCTATGCAACACATGCTCAATATTTCCATGCATAATGCATTGCTCCATGATTTCTTATTTTTCGACATCTATTGCATCTTCCATGTTTTATTTTATGTTACTTATATGCTTCTTAAGTTGTTTCTATAGCATTGAGAAATCGAAAAAAAAATACAATCTCAAAAAAACATACCTTATTTTTGTTTTTGTTTTAACTTTGATTCTTTTTTATCTATAGAGTTTTTGAAATAACCCTTGACCAATTTAACCTATCCCAAAAAAATAAAAATAAAAAGAAGATACTAATTGTATTTGGAATATATGATACACCCAAAAAATATTTCATTCTACCATTTGATTGAGTAATACAAGTGAAAAAAGACAACTATGTTGCTTAAACATTACACAAATGCCAATGCAAATTGGAATGAAGTGATGTATTGCACTATGCATGAAGCACACATGATCAAGCAATCCGAATGGATTTTTTTGGACCACATAGAAATCGAGATGTTGAATGTCAAGATTAGAATATTTTCTATGTATTAGATTCAAGTATGTTTATGGATGTGGGTTATATAAAAACAAGCAAAGAAACTAATCACACATGTTTGCCAAATAAATAAATTAATATGGCAGACCACTAGATAAAATCAATTTACTAGATGGATACTTTCAACATATCTAACGAATATTTTTGTTATAATGCACGAGTGTAGAAGGCTAGGTGGTATGAATTCTCCACACGTCTTGAAAATAGACCAAGTGTTGACTATGTGAAGGGTAGATATATGGTCATAGGAAAAAATTCCTCTGATCATAAAAAATGGCTAAGTAAAAATTATTGTGAGTAGGAAATTGTCCAAATATAAATAGATTATAGGGTTGAGACTACCCCAAGGTGAAGAGAAGGATGCAAATTTGCTAAAATGTCTTTTCCACATATATCAACTACCTATCTAATAAGGGTAATATTAAACAAAAACCATCAAGAAACTCACAGATAAGAAGCACATTTTCTTTGTATTTATTCTAGATTTATGTCCTTTCCTCGTAAATCAAAGAAAACCATTGTCCCATAAATCAATGAGTTATCATTCAAATCACATCACTTGTAACAATCCTCGATGCAAAACTATTGGAAGTGCAGAGGTGCAAAAGTGTGGCAGGGCAAGAGGACGATTTGTATCAATTCTCTGCAAAAGGTTTGAAAATAGACCAAGTGCTAAATATACCAAATGTTTTTTATGTGGGGCATAAAATTTTGTGGAAGTGATGACAACATAGTTTTGTTGACTGCATAAGTGACAAGGCACCCAAGGGAACCAATGACAAACCGTAAGTGGCATGAATTATCCATGTAAGAGTTGAAAGTATGGATCCTGTGTACAAGGATTGAAAATAGAGTAGGTGTTCTCTTTGTGGAGCACAATATTGTGAAGCACAAGGGAATATTACAACAACAAAATCTTCTGCACAACCTGAAAAAGAAGCTAAGTATAAAGGAATTTCATTATGAATCTTACAAATCACAAATGAATAAAACTCAAATTTATTCAAGGCCAACCACATGATGTATATTTACTAAAATTTATTTTATAGACACATGAATAACCTCTATAGCACAAGTAATCATAAATAGAAACCATTACACATTCCATTGAAAAGTCGAACTTTTACTTTTCATTGGTTCTAAATCCATGTTATTTCCTACTAAATCTGACCAAATCAATGCACCATAAATGACCCAAACATCCAAATTACCTGTCTTGTCACAAATCATAGTGTGCAACTATTAAAAATGCATAACTATGAAAGAACAACATCCCAAGAGGATTAGTGGCATGGATCCTCCTCACAACTCTTGAAAATAGACAAAGTGTTTCCTATTCCCATGAAAATACATGTCAGAGTGTGGAGGCACAAAATATATATATGACGACTATAGAGATATGGTCATAGAAAATGCCTCCACACAACCTGGAAAAAAAAAACTAAAGTAAAAAGTTGTGTGACCAAGAAATTTATGAAATATAAATATATATTTGATAAAAAAATGTTTTAATCCTCTTTTGGATGACGTGTGTTTACTAAAATGTCCTTTCCCACATGAATTACATTCTGAATATGCATAAATAGAAATAGAAGGAACTAATCAGCCCATATAAAAGAATGACATTTATTTGGTGGTAGTTATAAATCAATTCTCTCTCCTTGTAAATTTGACAAAATCAATGTGTTACAAATGATTGGGATATCATGCAAATTATATCTCTTATCACAATTCACAGTGTAAATGTGCAGAAGTGAATGATGATAACTGGCATGAATTATCCACACAAGCATTGAACGTTGTGATCCAATAGGGTATATATAGGGTTAAATGTATATGATATGACCCTAACAGGGGAATATATGGAGCTAAAAGTACATGATATGCTTTAATATATATGTAAAAAGGTCATGCTAATAGTAAAGGGGCCTCATGTGTAGGTTTGAATAGGTATATATACATATCATGTGTTCATTATTGAGGAGACATGAATTGTGATGTACAAATACATTTGGTTATTTGGAATAGGTTCTCCTATTGTTTAAGGTATTATTGTGTAACTAATCTCTATTATCTATATTGGAGTTGTTCTCCACGCTCATATTGTTTGTCCAGGTTGATCTATGTGGCCATCCACCTTTTCGACCGAATCAACATTTCAAGCCTATGATTTTGATAAACCATGATATTCATTCTTTTTATGGGGAATTGAATTTAATTCCATATTAATTTATTACTTAAAAACACCATGTAATTATTTCCTAGTGGTCTTATGTACATGTCTACAACATAGAATTAATGCAGTGGATCCCATTAGAGATTTAGAATTAAGTGAACTCAGGCTAGAGTAGTACTGGGATGGGTGATCGATCGGGAATTCATAATGTTTTAAATGCCTACGACATTTTATAAACTTATACTAATTTATCCCACATGTACAATGGGAATTGTTCTCCTATCACTCTATCATATATAATTGAGGTGAAGGAGGCCCTTTAAGCATGAAATGGAGTGTGATGTAAAACTTGTTGTGAATGAAGTGTAGATAAAATCTCTTTCTTTTCATAGATAAGCTACCCTGTTTTATCAGTTTGTGTTCTATACATTTTTCTCTCTTATTCATTAATATAAGTTGGGTTTCAATATATTTTTGTGTTTCTTGCAATATCTATGTCATATTTTGGTGGGAAGGTTACTGGGAGAGGTACACTATGAGTGAATCTACACCATTCTAATGAGAACCCACTTGGGAGGCCTTTCTAGATGCCATTAAGGAGGAGTTATACCCTATCATAAAATATGATGATTAGTACATGTAATGGAGGAATTTGTGTTAGAAAAGGGACCAGAGGGTGTCATAGTACACTAACATATTTCATACCTTGTCCTCAAATTTGGGTATCGAAGGCTCCAACAGGAACTTCGTATTGCAGTACTGCAGAGGTATGCATAAGTATATCCAAAAATAGATGGATTTTTTGGACATCTCCTCAATGGGAGTTGCTTATCGAGATGGAGTAAAAAATGAGCAAAAATTCAAGCAGTGGAGCAAGAAGGAGTTCAATTTTAAAAATACGCCACAAAAAGATCATGGAAATGAAGCCCTAACTCACAGAATTAAGGACAAATCCATAAGGAAATCCTCAATATATCCATTCCAAGACGCATGAAAATAATGGTAATGATAAGTCTAAGAAAGGCACTATAATGTGGTGTGAGTTCCACTAAATTTCATGGCACAACATCGATGAATGTCGCTTGAAATAGTAATTGGTGGCCAAGATCAAAGAAAAAGAATCAGAACTTGACTTGGAATTTGATTCATAGCACAACAAAGAGAAATAAAGTTGTGGGTAAATGGGACCCCAGTGCATTTCATTATTGACACTGGGAGTAAGAAGAAATTGACATTAGCCAAGGTTTTCAAGAGCTTGAAGCTTCCAATGATGCCACACTCCAAACCATACACTATCAGATGGTTGAGTCGAGGATGAGACATATGTGTCATCCAAAAATGTAACTTTTCCTATGGCATCAAGCCCTTCAAGGATGAGGTAGTTTGTGATGTTTCCTCATTTGAGGTTTGTGATGTTATCTTAGGAAAACCATATATGTGGAAACATCATGATATCTATGAGTCTCGGCCCCACAGTTTCAATGTTACTCTAGTAGGTTAGATCTATAGGGTACTATTGGTAGCTCTGATTACTACCACTTCATTCATCTTGGAAAAATAATGTTGCAAAGTAATATATCAGACCACAAAGTTTTCCCTCTTCATGATCAAGTCATACGGTGAACAAAAGGTCATTGGAACCATTATAACCTTTTCCCAAGACATTTTTCTCTAGAAGAATAAGGTCGACAAGATTGTATAGGAGCAAAGAGAGAATGAGAGTATTCTATATGTTCAACATAGCTCTATTGGCCATGACCCTTTTGAGGTGTGCTTGGGGTCCCAACCATTATCCCCCATTGATATAATTGTTCTTGTTGCATATTCATTGACAGAGTCCTCCCACACTTAGAATAAGGATGATCTCGCATCCATATATGTTGAGCATATATACAACACCTCTAACATGTTCATAACATACTTCCTCATGAAAATTACAATAATGGCATCTACTTTAACAAGGCAAGCTACTCGCCAAGGTTCAGATTCAGCAGAAGTTTCCCGATATCCCAAGGGAGCTTTAAACAATGGGGATCATTTCTTCCTAAGGGGAGAGGAATGATCCAGGTGGATCTAGGTGGACATCCACCTTTTCCACTAAATCAACATTTCAATCCTATGGTTTTGACATACCATGATATTCACCCTTTTGATGGGGAATTGAATGTAATTCCATCATCATTTGTTACTTGTATAGACATCATGTATTGATTTCCTAGTGATCTTATGCACATTCCTATGAGATAGAATTAATTAAGTGGATCCCATTATAACTCCATAGTTAAGTGTGCTCTGGATAGATTAGTATTGGGATGGGTGACTACTCAGGAAGTCTTAGTGGTTTACATGCCTATACCATTTTATAAACTTATAATAATTTATATCACATTCATCATGGGAATTGTTTTCTTCTCACTCTCTCATATATAATTGAGGTGAAGGAGGCTCTTTAATCATAGCCAATATCTCTTTATTTTCATAGATAAGCTACCCCATTCTGCCAGTTTGTGTTCTACAATGTGTTTCTCTCTTATTCATTAATAGAAGTTGGTTTTCACCATATTTTTTCTTTCTTGCAATATATATGTGTATTTCCTTGTTGTATCTATGCTATATTTATGTCTACATGTCATTCTAAAAATAATCTAGATCATTGTACATGGTGTGTACTTATGTTCTGTTGTGATATTTTAAACATTCGTACATCACAATTCACTTGTCCCAAATAATGAATACATTCTCTCTATATATACCTATTCACACCTACACATGATGCCCATTTACTAGTAGGTTGGTTCTATTAGATGTATCATGTACATTTAGCCCCATATATGCTCCCCCTTGGGGTCATATCATATAAATTTAACCCTATATATTCCCCCCTTAGGTCATAACATTTGAAATACACAAAGTGTTGGATGTGCTAGAGATATACTTCTATGAAGTGTAGAGGTGTGTAAAACATAGTTGCATCAAGTGCGTACATATGTTCATAAAAAAATCCTCTGTATAACCTGAAAAATTCCCTTGTAAAAAAGGGTTTTTTACTAGAAAAATTTCCAAATAGAAATACATTACCAATATCAAATTGCTTCAATTCACAGTGCATAACTATTGGGAGTGCAAAGGTGTGCAAGTTCACAATGATAACTGGAACGAATTCCCCACATAGGTATTTAATATAAACAAGTGTTGTTTGTGTTAGTGATATACCTCTATGGAATGCATAGGTGCATAAGACATTGTACCCATTGTTGACATATATTCATAGAAAAATCCTTTGAACAACTGAAACAAATCCCTTGTAAAAAATGATTTTAAGTAGGAAATTTTGCAAATATAAATACACCATCGAGATCCAATTAATCAAGGAAAACTGCATGGCTAGTATTTACTAAAGTATATTTCCCACACATGAATTAACTTCAAAATATGACCAATCATAAATAGAAACCATTATCTATCCCATACAAGAGAGGGTCATTTTCTTTGCACCAGTTTTAAATCCCTTACCTTCCATCGTAAAGCCAACCAAATCAACCTGCCATAAATGAATCATCCACCTTGCAAATCACATGGCTTGGCACAATCTGTGGTGAAGAACTAATGCAAGTTCTAACGTGTGAAAGAACTACAATGTGGGGGTGTGGGAGGATTAATATCAATTCTACGCATAATAATTGAAAACCAACAAACTATTTATTTTGCGAGGGAAACACGTGTACGAAGTACAAAATATATAGATGTGTAGAATTCAAGCAAATTGTCAAAAAAAAAGGATCTTCATATAAGGAACAATGGATTGTACATCGAAATATCGACCATCTACTACATAGCAATCGTCCTTTTAGTTTGGATTCAATTTCCATATACTTCATCACTTTTTTATTTAATGCATTCCATGTCCCATTGAATTTTTGTTACTCTTCCATTCAATTTGGAAATGGATCAATAGATCATTTCTTGGTTTTTTTAGACAACAAATATAGATGCATTGGAATCATATCAATATGAACTAGGATCGAGTTTCTTGCATGAACTGCATCAGATTCATGACATTCAAATATATCTTTCAAAAATGAAGTTGTATGCATATTTAAGTGTAAATGTAAATGAAAATTAAGGACTAGGACGGAGACATACATTTTTCATTAAATGACCAGCAAAAGAGTTAAATAAAAAAATCAAAGCAAAGTCCAATAAAACAGTGCTTGCACTATGCATAAAGCATACAATATTGAACGACAAAAACATAAAATAATTTCATATTTCTATGAAACACAAATCAATATCACACCCCATTTGTCAAAATAAAGGTAGTAGATTAACACCCATGGCTTGTTCAACAAGTATTGAAAATACTTTACAAACATAAGTCACGAGAAAATTTGTATATTGTTGAAAGGATAATTGAAATAATATATTTCTCAATTCAAATAACTATATAATCAAAATTATGGCCATAAATTAAGCGAATTTACATCCAAGAGTTTTCATCTTTTATAATCTTGATCCTATTCAATAGAAACAAATAAGCAATAAAATATATTTATTCTAAAAAAACATTACAACAGGAAAACAATAATACCCAATGCACAAGATTATGGCATACACTTATGTGCAAGTGTTTATGACATAGTTGTGTTGAATGAATAAGTGACGAGGAACCCAAGTGCACCAATGCCAAACCATAAGTGGAATGAATTATCAACGTCAGAGTTTAAAGTATGAATTCTTCATACAAGGATTGAAAATAGAGTAGGAGTTCTCTTTATGGAGCACAATCCTATGAATCACAAGGAAATATCACAATAACAAAATATTCCACACAACCTAAAAAAATGGTGAGTATAAAGACATTTCATTACAAAACTTACAAATCAAAAATAAATAAATAAACTCAAATTTATTCAAGGCCAACCACTTGATGCATATTTACTAAAATGTCTTTTCCATACACGAGAATAATCTCTGGAATAGAAGTAATTGTAAATAGAAACCACTACGCATTGCATTGAAAAGTGGAACATTTACTTTGCATCGATTCTAAATCCATGTTATTTCCTACTAAATCTGAGAAAATCAATGCACCATAAATGAACCAACCATCCAAATTACTTACGTTTTCACAAATCATATTATGAAACTATTCAAAATGTATACCTATGGAAGAACAACATCCGATGAGGATTAGTGTCATGTATCCTAATCACAACGCTCGAAAATAGACCAAGTGTTTCCCATTCCTGTGAAAATACATGTGTTTCGTATGGAGGCACAAAAAAAATATCTATGTCGACTATAGAGATATGGTCATAGAAAAATCCTCCACGGAACCTGGAAAAAAAGATAAAGTAAAAGGGTGTTTGACCTAGAAATTTTGGAAATATAAATATAGATTCATCAAAAACTTCATTAAGCCTCTTTTGGAATATGTGTGTTTACTAAAATTTCCTTTCCCCACATGAATTACATTCATAATATGCATAAACATAAATAGAAGGAACTAATCATCCCATAGAAAATAATGACATTTATTTGGTAGTAGTTCTAAATCGACTCCCTCTCCTTGTAACTGTGAAAAAATCAACGTGTTACAAATGATTGGGATATTGTGCAAATTATGTCTCTTATCACAATTCACAGTGTGAATGTGCAAAAGTGCACGACCATAACTTACATGAATATCCAGACGAGAATTGAACATTATGATTTGATAGGGCATATATACGGTTAAATGTATATGATATGACCCCAAGTGAGGTGTATATGGGGCTAAATGTACATGATATGTGTAAATACATATGTAATAGGGTCAGCCTAATAGTAAAGGGACCTCATGTGTAGGTGTGAATAGGTATATATATAGATCATGTATTCATTAGTGAGGAGGTGTGAATTGTGATATACAAATGAATTTGCTTATTTGGAGGAGGTTCTCCTACATACATTATTGTGTAACTCATTTATATTATCTATATTGGAGTTGCTATCCACTCTTGCATTGTTTGATCTAGGTTTATCTATGTGTCCATCCACCTTTTCCACTGAATAAACATTCCAAGCCTACGGTTTTGATAAACCATTATATTCACCCTTTTGATGGGGAATTGAATGTAACATCATCTTAATTTTCTACTTGTAGACATCATGTAATGATTTCCTAGTGGTATTATATGCATGCCTACAATATAACATTAATGCATTGAATCTGATTAGAATATCATAGTTAAGCACACTCAGGATAGAGTAGTATTGGGATGGGTGACCACTTGGGAAGTCTTACTATTTTACATGCCTACAAACTTTTATAAACTCATGCTAATTTATCCCACATGCATCATGGGAATTTTTCTCCTCTCACTCTCTCATATATAATTGAGGTGAAGGAGGCCCTTTAAGCATGTAATGGAATGTGATCTAAAGCTTGTTGCGAATGAAGTGTAGCCAACATCTCTTTTTTTTCAAGGATAAGCTACCCCATTCTACTAGTTTGTGTTATATAGTGTTTTTCTCTCTTATTCATTAATAGAAGTTAGGTTTCACTATATTTCTATGTTTGTTGCAATATATTTGTCATAGGTTGGTGGGAAGGTTACTGGGAAACATACACCATCAATGAATCTACACCATTTGGAAGAGAATCCACTAGGGTGGCCTTTGTATATTCCCTTAAGGAGGATTTCTACCCTTTTAGAAGCTATGATGATCGGTACATAAAATGGATGACTTTGTGTCAGAAAAGAGAACATACAGTGACATAGTATGTAATAACATATTTAATACCTTGTGCTCAAAGCTAGGTATCAAATTCTTTGAGTGGCACTTGTATTGAAGTACCACAGTGGTCTGTATAGGTACATCCAAAAAAATGTATATTTCATGGACATATCCTCAATGGAAGATTCTTATCGATATGCATTCAAAATTGACAAGAAATTCAATTAGCGGAGTAAGTGGGAGTTTCGGTTTGAAAATACGCCACAAAAAAAGCATGTAAAGGGAAACCCTAACTCACAGAAAAAAGGACATATAAACAAGGAATACCAACCTCAAGAGAGTCAATACAAGACGCAATAAAATAAGGGTAATGCAAATTTTAAGAAAGACACCAGAAAGTGGTGTGAGTTCCACAAAATCCCCTGGAACAACATCGATGAATGTTCCTCAAAATAGTCATTGGTGGCCGAGATCAAAGAAAAAGAATAAGAAGTTGAATCGGACTTTGATTCAGAGCCCAATAATGGGAAATGAATCATTGATTTAAAACCCACTGCTACCATCATGACCACAACAATACAACCAAAATAACAAGAGGATATTGAAGATGGGGAGTGCCTCTTCCACTTGCATATGTGGGTAAAGGGGACCCCACTACATTTCATTGTTGACATCATGAGTTCGAAGAACTTTATATTAGACGTTTTTTTCAAGAGATTAAAGATAGAAACTATGCCACACCCCCAACCATACACCATAAAATGGTTGAGTCAGGGACGAGACATCCATGTCAGCCAACAATGTCACCTTCCCTATGGAATCAACATCATGAAGGATGAGGTAGCATGTGATGTTTCCCCACTTGAAGTTTGTGATTTTATTTTAGGAAAACCATATATGTGGAAACGCCATGCTATCTATGAGTCTCATCCCTACAGTTTCATTTTTACTCTGGGAGGTCATCTCTATAGGGTACCAGAGGTATCTCTGACTACTACCACTTTATTAATCTTGGAAAAACAATTCCTCAAAGTAATATCTTAGACAAAAAAGTTTCCCCTCTTCATGATCCAGTCATATGGTAAACATAATGTCACTGTGACCATTACAAACTTGTCCCAAGATGTTTCTATCCAACAAATGCAGGCTAAAAAGATTGTATAGGAGAAAAAAGAGAATGAGATTCTTCTATATGTTCAACATAGCTCTATTGGCCATGACCCTTTTCAGGTGTGCTTGGGGTTCCAACCATTATCCCCCATTGATATAACTCTTCTTACTGCATCTTCACCGAAATATTCCTCCCACAATCATACCAAGGAAGATATTTAATTTACATATGCTGAATGGATCCAATACCTCCAACAGGTTCATGATATCCTTCCATAGGAAAAGTAAAATTAGGATATCTACTTTAACAAGGCAAGCAAATCAGCAAGGTTCAGATTCAGTAGAAGTCTCCTCATCTCCCAAGGGAACTTGATGAAATGGGGACCATTTCTTCCTAAGGGAGGAGGAATGATCCAGGTGGATCTAGGTGGCCATCCACCTTTTCCACTGAATCAACATTTCAATCCTACGGTTTTGACAAACCATGATACTCACCCTTTTAATGGGGAATTGAATTTAAGTTCATATTCATTTGCTACTTACAAACATCATGTATTCATTTCCCAGTGGTCTTATGTACATGCCTATAACATAGAATTAATGCAACGAATGCCATTAGAACTCGACATTTAAGCGCGCTCAGGATAGAGTAGTACTAGAATAGGTTACCGCACAGGAAGTCCTACTGTTTTACATGCCTATGAAATTTTATAAACTTATACTAATTTATCCCACATGCATCATGGGCATTGTGCTCATCTCACTCTCTCATATATAATTGAGGAAAACAAGGCCCTTTAAGAATGCAATGGAGTGTGATGTAAATCTTGTTGCGAAGTGTAGCCAACATATCTTTCTTTTCAGAGATAAGTTACCCCATTCTGCCAGTTTGTGTTCTACAATGTTTTTCTCTCTTACTCATTAATAGAAGTTGGGCTTCACTATATTTTTGTGTTTCTTGAAATATCTCTATGTATTTCCTTGTTATATATATATATGTTATATTTATGTCTGGATCATTGTTGTACAAGGTGTGTACTTATGTTTTGTTGTGATATTTTAAACATTTGTACATCACAATTCACATCTCCTCAATAATGAATACATGGTGTCTATATATACATTTTCACACCTACAAAGGAGGCCCCTTTACTAGTAGGTCGTCCCTATTACATATATATTTAAACATATCATGTACATATATCCCCATATATGCTTCCCATTTGGGTCATATCATATAGATATAACCCTATATATGCCCCCCTTGGGTTTTATCATTAGAAATACACAAAGTGTTGGATGTGATAGAGATATAATTTTGAGAAGTGCAGAGTTGTGCAATACATGGTTGCAGCAAGTGAAAACATATGTTCATAGAAAAATACTCCATATAACTTGAAAAATTCCCTTGTAAAAAAGGGATTTTTACTAGAAAAATTTTCCAAATATAAATACATTACCAAGCTTGAATTTCTTCAATTCATAATGTATAACTATTGGAAGTGCAGAGGTGTGCAAATGCACAATGATAATTGTCATGAATTCCCCACATAAGTGTTGAAAATACACACATTCTGGTTGTGATGGATATATACCTCTGCAGAATGTGGAGGGCATAAGATATAATTGTACCCAACGCTGACATATGTTCATAGAAAAAATCACTAGAAAACTGAAAAAAATATCTTGTAAAAAAGACTTTTAAGGAGAAAATTTTGCAAACATAAATACACCATCGAGATCTAATTGTTCAAGGAAAAATTCATGGCCCGTATTTAATAAAGTATTTTTCCCACACATGAATTACCTTTGAAATATGACGAACCATAAATAGAAACCATTATCTAGCCCATACAAGAGCGGGGCATTTTCTTTGCACCAGTTCTAAATCCCTTCCCTTCCCTTGTAAATCTGACCAATTCAACCTGCCATAAATGACTCGTCAACCTATAAAATCACATGGATTGCCACAATCCATGGTGAAGTACTAATGCAAGTTCCAACATGTGAAAGAACTGCAATGTGGGGGTGTGGGAGGATTACCATCAATTCTCCACATAATAATTGAAGAAAAAAAAATGTTTATTTTACCATGGAAACACCTGTACGAAGTACGAAAGATATAATTGTGCGTAATTCAAAAAAATTGTCAAAGAAAAAGACTCTTCATATAAGAAAAAGTGGATTGTACATGGAAATATTGACCATCTACTACATAGCAATTATCTTTTTATTTTGGATGCATTTTCCATATACTCTAACACATTGTTTATTTAATGCATTCTATGTCCCATTGAATTTCCGTTATTCTTCCATTCAATTTGGAAATTGATCAATATATCATTTCTTGGTTTGTTTAGAAAGACAATATGGATGCATTGGAGTCATATCAATATGTACTAGGATCCAGTTTCTTGCATGAACTGCATCAGATTCATGACATTCACATATATATTTCAAAAATGAAGTTATATGCATCTTCAAATGTAAATGTAAATGAAAATCAAGGACCACTATGAAGACATACATTTTGCATACAATGACCAACAAAAGTGTTAAATAAAAAACCAAAGAAAATTCCAATAAAACAGTGCATGCACTATGGATAAAGCATACAATATTGAACAAGAAACACATAAACTAATTGCACATGTCTATGAAACACAAATCAACATTGCATGAAATTGGTCAAAATAAAGGTAGCAAATGAACACCATGGGCTTGTTCAACAAGTATTGCAAATACTTTTCAAATATAAGTCGAAGGAAATTTTTTCTAGTGCTTAAAGAATAATTGAACGAATCTATTTCTCAATTCAAATAACTATAAAATCAAAATTGTGGCTATAAATTAAGCGCATTTACATCCAAGAGTTTTCATCTTTTCTAATCTTGATCCTATTCAGTAGAAACAAACAAGCAATAAATTATATTCATTCTAAAAAAACATTATGTGTAAGGTAGTTACAGAGGTAATCGGGGGGCCCAGAGGGCCCATAGTGATAATAGTGGAGGCCATTCAATGTAAGGTGGAATAGGTCCACTATATTATTAAATAAGTCCCACTATGGTAGTTAGATATAGTAAATGGGTAGTTAGATATAATAAATGTAAGATGACTTCTTAGAAGGTTCTACTTCTAGAAGATTCATCCTCTAGAATGTTCTTAGGTGATGGTAGCACTATATAAAGGGGTTCAAGCAATGTAATGGGACATGAAGAGAATTATTGTATTGTGAGATGAAGCTCAGTAGGAGGAAGCACCCTCAAAGAGGAAAGTGAACAGGAGAAGATCCCTTCCATAATAGGATCCATTGTATGGTGTTTACCTACCTCAAAGGTTTTGATATAATAAAGTCGTGGTTTTCTATATGGTTTTATATATCTTGTGTGGTGATTGTATTCAAATATATTTGGATCTATTGTGATATTTTGTATTCAATTATTTGGTTCATAACAAGTGGTATCAGAGCACTTTCCTTGGCAGACATTGTGGGCAAATATTTTTTATTTTTGCAGATTTTTTTTTCAGAGAAGAAAAAAGAGGGTCGCGATATTCTAGAAATTTTCGGTATATTTCTGTGAAAAAATTGCAGAAATAGGTTGTATATATGAGTTCCTCTCATAAAAACACCCAAGTTGAAAAAACAAATCGTCTGAAACAGAGTTCAGGAAGTCAAGATATTGAAGTTTTAAAATCTTCAAATTTTTAGGGTTTTTTCCTTGTACGGTGGTACGATTTTTTTTTTTTTGTAGCATCTGAAGGCTGAATTTTCCAAAAACAATTACAGATATGAGTTCCTCTCACAATTTTACCCAATTTAAAAAACAAATCAGCTAAAACAGAGTCTGCGAAGTGATGTTATCAGTTTTTCAGGGTTTTTCCGGAAAACGCTATGATTTTCTGCAGTAATTTATTGTTCTATTTTTTGGGTTTTTTCGTGACAGCGGAGGTAATGTAGAGTTCATAAATTTTCATAGGGTGCTTACATGGCTATTTATTCTCAAACATTGAAATAAATTCTATAGATTACTGAAGCATTCAAAGCCCAATTGTTTGACACATTGAATGATAGATTAGATGGCTTTGTAGATGGTGTCAATGATATTTTTCATAGTATTAAATATTCTTTGGATAACATGCAGGAGAGATTTATTATGGAGGACCTCAGGGATGAAATAATCAATAAATATGTGCTTGGTATGATTTTGAGGCCGATTGCGATGATTGGTATATGGATAGTTGTTGCTTCTAGGATGACAATCACTTCCATATTTTATTTGATGACTCTACTCCACCTTCTGTAGAGAACATCAATGTCCCACATCAGGAACTAGTTAGTAGTGTCCATCTTTCATATTCTACAATGATATTTTTCCTTCCAAATTCATCTTTGATAATCTCCCACTATGTGGATGTATATTCTTATTTGGATCCACATGGTAGGTGTCAGTATTGGGAGCATCATTTTCAGTTGGTTATTGGGTGTTGATATCTTCCATGTGGAGTTCACATGCAAAATTGGACATGGGACCCTGCTTTACAATGGTCATTGGACTACTCCAGCATGGTGGTTACCATTTCTCAATGGGACCCTTGTTCTCTAATCTACTTCAACACTATGGTCCACACTTATCCATGGGACCCTGGTATATGGTTGTACATCAAGCGTTGAGGACAACTCTTTCATAAGGGGGATGGAATGTAAGGTAGCTAGAGAGGTAGTTGGGGGGGGGGCATAGGGACCATAGTGATAATAATGTAGGTCATTCATTGTAAGGTGGACTAAGTCCACTATATTATTAAATAACGCTCGATATGGTAGTTAGATATAATAAATGTAATAGGACTTCTTAGAAGGTTCTACTTCTAGAAGATTCCTCCTCTAGAATGTTCTTAGGTGATGGTAGCACTATATAAAGGGGTTCAAGCAATGTAATGGGACATGAAAAAAATTATTTTCTTTTGAGTTGTAGATCAATAGGAGGATGCCCCCTCGAAGAGGCAAGTGAACATGAGAGGATCCCTTCCATAATAGAATCCATTATATGGTGTTACCCTACTGTTAGTGATAAAAAATGCCTTGCAATTTATTTTGATATCATATCATAAGACGATAATAAGGTAAAGATTTATTTATAAATCTTTAAGTTTTAAAGTATATAAGATTGGCTTTAAATCTTATTTTCCAATGAAAAAATGGTGTGGCATCTCAAAATATACCAAAAAGAAAAATTTATCTTTCACCAGCTAAATGAATTTTTCACAGTGTAGTAAGCCGGTGAAAGTCTCCCTTTTCACCGGCTAAATGATTTTTTTCACAGTGTAGTGAGTCGGTGAAAGTGCAGGTTTTTCAACTGATAAACTGCCTTGGGAAAAATCAATTTTCTGAGCCATCAAGAGTCTATTTTACATGCTCAAATAGTCGATTGAGAAATAGACATCCTAAAATTTCCAATGGTACTTCCAGATATTCATTTATAGCTCGGGAAGGCAGTCAAAAATTACCCACAATATGAGGCATCATTTTCAGAAACTTTCCAAAATGTATTATTTTGGTCAAAAGGTCATATTCAACTTGGTTGAGTTTATTAAGAAGTAGATGATGATGAATAATCATATATATTATAAAATCTCATCCATGAGTGAAAGTGGCACTTCATTTGATCAATAGAAATATTCTAGAGATCAAATCCTAAAATGTAGGAATATGACTAGATTTGGAAATCTGGATTTTCCTGTTTTAGTCACCTTATTGGGAGACAGATTGTAATCATCTAGAAGAGTCATTTATTTCATCTGCATTTATTTCATAATAACGGGTGGATATTCAATAACCTCTCTCATTTTGCCAAGATCTATTTTGATTTGTGAAATATAGGTCAATCTTTGAGCACCATATTTCCAGAAATTAAATACTTTGTTTTTCCTGTTTTAGTCACTGTCTTTAAGGACATATTATAATGAGTTGGAATACTATTTTTAGAAACCGAAGAAGGTGTTTCATAATAATGGATGGATATTAAATAACCTCTCTTTGTTTCCCAAGATCTATTGTGATTTGGAGGATATAGGTGAATCTTGGAGCAACATTGTTCCATAAATTTCTATCTTTTCCAGCCACCTCACAATTTCAAATTTGAGATAAGAAAAGAGGTTATCAGATCCATCTTTTGAGGATCTTGAAAATAATTTGTAAAGATTATTTAAGCTCATAGATGTAAGAGGCATAGGGGGGGAATAGTCTGACGACCGTGGTTCATTTCCTTGAAGACTTATATTTTTATCCTTTGGAAATAATCATGAGTATATCCTGACATCAAGCTTCTTTCACTTTGTATGTCCATCTTTCATTTTCTTTATTTCCAAGTCTATGTATACTCAATGATAGAAGGCTACCATTCCATCTCTTCATTGATATATCTGACTTCATACTTTGCTTCTGATGTTTGTCTCAATGCCAGATAGTTGTCATCCTATTGGTGCATTCATAAACTTAAGTTGCAAGTATTTATTTGTTATATCCAGTCATATGCTTTATGTAAATCTTATATATTTTTATGTTGGTCTGAAGAGTATCTTACATATCATTACTGGCCATTCACATGTGATTTTGTATAAGTATGTCTACTGGTATAATGAGTTTTCTCCATCTTTCCACAATTTGATTTAAATCTTCTGAGCGGCTTAGTTAAAAGCCTTGGTCTTTCGAGTGAATTATGTATTTCTAAATGGAGGTGGATTTATAATGTCATCCGATTTGATCCTTTTTCCTTCCATATTATTGATATTTTAAGTTACCAAGCTTACACCCTTCTGCAGTCAGGGAGTGATTCCTTGGAGTGATAACAAAATGGTGTCGCTACCGGGGAATGAAAGTGAAAGTAGAGTTTCTATGGGAGAACGACATAGATCTAATTCTTGATGGCAGACAAGAGATAGACATAAAATTCGACCGTAGTCATTTTCCTAGTGACTCCACATTAAAGACTCCACTGGGGAGGATTCGGTTGACAGAAGATGAAGAGGTTGAATCCTAAATCAAGGTATCAATTCATAAGTCTTCTTCATGAATTGTTACTTTTCTTT
>JZKD02S1917347.1:530185-561780 GCA_000966675.3 Picea glauca
CCAACGTGGCCACTTGGAGCAGTTTATTAATGCAAAGAAAAATATTATAGAGCGATTTTACAAGAGAGTTTCTCACAATCGATCATTGGAAAATGACCCTGCATGCTCTTTAAATAGAGATCATGGACCAATCGGGTGTTAATCCATAGATCAATGGCCGTTAAGATCAAGGAGAGTATGAACCGTCAGATCACTCTATGTCGGGAACATATTGTGACCATCAGATTTCCTAACTACAAATGCATACTAATGCATACTAAAGAAACACACTTTTACCTAATGACATATTAGACCAAGTATATCTTAAATAACTCCTAAGTGTCTAAATATCCTAACACGGTATGGTGTTCTCCATCTAGATCAAGAATGTTGGCAATGGTGGCAATGGAGAAAAACTTATCATCAAGGGTATATTGCTTGGACCCAATTTGTGAATGAGATTTATGAATGCTTTGAAACTGACACCAACCATTTGGGCCATTTGACAAAGTTGAAACAATCAGGAATAGTAGAAGACTTCATAGCTACCTTTGAGTGCCTGGCTTTTCGAACAGAGGGCATGACTGATTCTTTCTTTTGAGAGTGTTTTATCAGTGGCCTCAAGGATGAGATTCAGGCCCATGTCCTCATGGCTCGACCTTCGAGTTGGGTGGAGACTACTAAAAAATCTAAAGAAGCATAATAGGTTGTATCATCTCAAAATTGTAAACCCTCCTGTATCCCTCGCCTGAAACCCGTAAATCCCACTACTCCCTCCGCCCCATTAAAGATCAAAAAATTGACCAGGGCTGAAATGGATGAACTCCAACTCAAAGTTCGTTGTTATAATTGTGATAAAAAAAAAAAATTCGGGCCATAAGTGTAAGGAACAAAAGATTTTTATGTCCATCTCTGAGGATATTTCGGAAGAGGATGTTGAAACTTCCCTTGTGCCTGAGTCACCTGAAATGACTGACATAACCCCTTCCTCAAACCCTCCTGAAGTGGAACTGATCATTTCCCTCAATGCTCTCATTGGCTTCTCCGCCCCCCAAACCCTCAAGTTAATCGGTTACATCAAGCATCAGAAGGTCATCATTCTGGTTGATAGTGGAAGCACCCATAATTTTATTCATCACCACATTTCCCAAGAAACTCATTGCTACATCCATGCCATCAAAAATTTCCAAATCATGATTGCCAATGGTGGTTCCATGAAATGTGGAGGGCATTTTGAAAATGTGTGTCTCCAAATCGGTGACTACCACCTAAAATCCCATATGTTTGCTATCGACATGGGCGGTTGTGAGATTGTGTTGGGTGCAGATTGGATAAGGACTTTGGGTCCCATTCTCATGGATTTTAATGAATTAACCATGCAATTAAACCAGGAAGGCCACCAATCTAAATCCCAAGGCATCATTGTTTGTTCACCTGAGGTCATTAGTTCCCATCGCATGGAAAAGCTACTCAAAAAATGTCATTCTGGTGTCATTTCCCAACTCCATGCCATACAAGCAATAGAGACACCCCCGGTGTCGTAAGACCTCCAAGCCCTCCTTTCTAAACATAAAATGGTATTTTCCACTCCCTAAGGACTCCCTCCTTCCCACAGTGTTCATGATCATTCCATTCCCCTTGTACCCAAAAGCCTTCCTCCCAATATTCGTCCATATCGCCACCCCTTTTCACAAAAAAATGAAATTGAGAAAATGGTCTAGGAACTCCTTACTACAGGCGTTATCCACCCTAGTATGAGCCCTTACTATTCTCCTATAGTCATGGTCCTGAATAAAGAAGTTTCTTGGAGAATGTGTCCTGACTTCCGTGCCCTCAACAAACTGACCATTAAAGACAAATTTCCCATTCCTGTCATTGATGACCTCCTGGATGAATTGAATGGCACCCAATTCTTTACTAAACTTGATTTTCACTCAGGCTATCACCAGATATATATGAAAGAGGCAGACATTCCCAAGATGGTCTTTCAAACTCATGAGGGCCACTATGAGTTTTTGGTCATGTCCTTTGGCTTGTGTAATGCCCCCTCCACCTTCCAAAGCCTCATGAATCATGTCTTCCATCCTTTTCTCCATCATCTTGTCTTAGTTTTATTTGATGATATCCTCATCTATAGAAAAACCTGGAAAGACCATCTTACTCATGTGGATCGAGTTCTCCATCTACTCTCTCAACACCAACTTTTCTTGAAACAATCTAAATGTTCCTTTGGTGCCTCAGAAGTAGAATACTTGGGTCATCAAGTTGGCAAGGATGGCATGAGGGTGGATCCGAAGAAGATTGAAGCTATGCAAGATTGGACACACCCAAAGACTCTCAAAATATTGCATGGATTTTTGGGCTTAATAGGGTGTTATCGCAAGTTTGTTAAGAATTATCGAAATATTGCAACAACTCTCACTACTCTCCCAAAAAAGAACTCTTTCACTTGGACTCCAGCCGCTACTCAAGATTTCCAAACCTTGAAGATGGCCATGTGCACCACTCCAGTTCTGGCCCTTCCTAATTTCACAAAGACCTTTGTGATGGAATGTGATGCTTCAGGGAAAGGAATCAGTGTTGTCCTTATGCAAGAGGGTCAACCTTTGGCTTTCACCAACAAGCAACTATATAAAATGAATCTAGGTAAACCCATCTATGAAAAGGAAATGTTGGCTATTATGTCTGTCATTGATTTATGGCGCCCTTATCTCTTGGGGAAACGTTTCCAAATTATGAAAAACCATCAAAGCCTTAAGTACTTTCTGGAACAACGCATTTTCTCCCTGGAGCAACAAAAATGGGTGACTAAAATCTTTGGATATGATTATGAGATCATTTGCAATAAAAGGAAAGACAATGTGGTGGAGGATGCACTATCCCGAAAATATGAAGATGAAGGATCCCTTTTTTCTATTTCCTTCATTGTACCAGATTGGATCCAAGTTGCTCACCAGGAATGGCTACAAGATCTCAAAAGTTTGCATCTGATCCAGTAATTGCAGACCAATGCTCCAGCTCCCCCAGGGTACTCTTGGCTCCAGGATGAGCTTTTTGATACAAAGGTCGTTTGTATTTAATTAAACAATCAAATATTAAATCCACGATACTTTATGAGCTTCATGCTACACCCACAGTGGGGCACTCCGGGTTCACCAAAACCTATGACAGGGTCAAATGTTCTTTTTTCTTCGATGGTATGAAACAGGACATCCGTAATTTTTTTGCTGAATGTGATGCATGTCAATGAAACAAGGGAGAAACAATCAAATCTCTAGGCACACTACAACCACTTCCAATTCCACCTTCTATTTGGAAGGATATCTCTATGGAATTTATTACCGGCTTACCCAAATTGGGAAATAAATCAGTCATAATGGTGGTTGTGGATCTCCTTTCCAAGTATGCTCATTTATGCGCTCTTCAACACCCATTTACTGCATCCACGGTGGCTCAAATTTTCATGGAACAAGTCTTAAAGCTTCATGGCATTCCAAACTCTATTGTTTCTAATCGTGACCCATCTTTCATAAGAAATTTTTGGCAAGAATTGTTCAAGCTACAGGGAACCCAATTGCATCTCAACGCAACTTATCATCCCCAGATTGATGGTCAAACGAAAGTTGTCAACAAGTGTTTGGAAACATATCTGAGGTGTTTTGCCTCTGAAAAGCAAAATCAGTGGGCTCAATGGTTACCCCTAGTTGAATGGTGGTACAACACTTCCTACCATACAGCTACATGCATGACTCCTTTTGAAGTGGTATATGGACAGAAGCCACCTTCAGTTCTCTCATACTTACCAGGTACCTCGAAGGTCCAGGCGGTTGACCAAACACTTACAGTTCGTGAGGATATTCTCCATACCCTCAAAGATAACTTGGTCATGGCATAGAATCGCATGAAGCAAAAAGCAAATCAAGGTCACTCTTAATGTCAATTTGCAGAAGGGGATCAGGTGTTTCTGTGACTACAACCATACAAGAAAACTTCCCTCAAGGCCGATCATTTTCAGAAGCTAGCGCCCAAATTTTATGGTCCTTATACAGTTCTCAAGCGTGTGGGACAAGTTGCCTATCAGTTAGCTCTGCCCAATCATTCGAAACCAACCTTCCCAAGTTATCTGAAAAAGGATCCATTTGGCTACAACCAAAAGAAGTTTTGGACCAACGTGAGCATCACCTGTGTCAAAGAACCATCAAGGAAGTGCTAGTCCAATGGAAAGATACAACTCCAACAGATGCCACTTGGGAACTAACTACCATTCTGCAACAGTTTCCACATCTCAAGCCTTGAGGACAAGGTTTTTTAAAGGGTGAAAACATGTTAAGGTCCTAACCTGCACATAGGTAGAGCAATATATTCAGATGTAATAAAGGTCAATATTAATAAGGGCTTTCAATAAAATAAAATAAGGTGGATGTAAGAAGAACTAATAGAAGCTTCCACTTCTAGAAGGATCTTCCTCTAGATGCTTCTCTTGATAGACATATTTAGTATAAATAAGGGTCGAGGGTATGAAAACCCTAGCTTGGAGATTATTGTAATAGAGCACTGCTCGACTGGAGGTTGCCCCCTCGAAGAGGCCCTTGAAAATTGCTTTTTGAATCAAAGTGTTATTTTTGTTGTTGTTCTTATATCATTTCTGTGTTATTGTGGAGATTATGTTGGTTATATTATTGTTATTCTACCATTTCTAGCATTTTATTTATGTTTTGCATACTTTTTATATCTGGTATATTACATAAAGATTCAATTAAACGATAATTAAATATAAAGTGGAAATACAGTCATATACATGTAAATGATACCATAACAGAGACCACTTATCTTTATGAAATATGACATCAACTGGCTGCAAACCAAGGACATTCCACCCAACCGTAGATACTACTGTTCCAAATCTCAACAGCATCGTCACCCCCGAGCCAAGGCTATGAATCCACAAGGATGGTTCGAGAGTGTTACTTGTCTTTCGAAACCACTCAGCACCCAAGATCTCACAAGCTTCCCAGCTCTAACAACAATCCAAGTACCCGGATCTATTCTACCTAGCTTGCACCACCTGAGAGAATGGACCTCTAGCCTTCTCTGCCATGCAGTCCCTCTGGCAGTCCTTCTCCTTATTCGGGATCCAACGCAACTGGTCCAGAATCTCGATACTGGAACTCTCAGGAATCGCATCTATGAAAAAATTTGGACACAGGCCAACGCATCTCATACATGCAGGCCTTAAGTCATAGCTGGATCACTCCGGCGACCACTACAACCAACTATCTCATGGCTAATTCTTTGGCAATTTGGTTCTCTTTCCCAATACAATACATGAATGAGGATGAATCAATGAATGGGTAAGTGGGTGCATGAAAGTGCATGAGAGAAAAATGAATGAACGTACTGGAAAATCAGCGAACAAGCCATCAGTTGAACACCCCCATCAAACCATATGCGGGTTTAAGTAACCTCATGGGGAATCAATAAATTCCTAGCCTTCCCTAAGAGGATCATGTAACTGATCCCCTCCCTCAGACAAAAGGGTAATTAAAATAGGAAATAAAAATTTATCCCCTCAAGCCCCCTTTTTTGTGGAATCATAGCCCCCTATAACTCTAGTCCTTGTTCGTCTAGCAACCAACCATGCATTTTTTTTATTAATAATGATAAAAACATTACATGTCTTCGTCACACTAGCCTTTTAATAATTGTTTTGGCACTCTGGCCTCTCAGCATTGTAACAATACATTATTTTAAATGGGGGTGCAAAACATGGGGTGTTACATCCCATCCCCCTTATTTTGGCATTGTCCTCAGTGCGTATACAAAATAGAGATCAAAATCTCAAATTTATTCAAAAATCTTTGGGTACTCTATCTGCATGGCATATTCATGCTCCCAGGTAGCATCTTTAGGACCATAGCATGTCCACTGAACTTTTACCATCTCTATAACTCGATTTTGGAGAAATTTTACCTTTCTCTTCAATACCCATACTGGTTGAACCTGAAAGTCTCCCTCTGTATATACCTGATTCAGGTGCCAATCAATAACATAGTTAGGGTCATGTACATATTTGTTTAGTAAAGACACATGAAATACATTATGCACATTCATGGAAGCAGGCAATGCAAGCATGTATGCAATTGGCCCTCTTATGTCCAATATTTCAAATGGACCACAGAATCTAGTTTCCATCTTTGTACAACTACCCAATTTCAAAGAGATTTTTTGGGGTTTCACTTTCAAAAGTACACACTCCCCTACTTTAAATTCTGTAGCTGTCATGTTCTTGTATGCATAGAATTTATGTCTATCCTGAGCTACCTTTAAATTCTAGTTGATCTTAACCACCTGGTCTTCCATGTCCTTGAGGAACTCTGGCCCAAGTACCACTCTATCTGTTGGGTTGTCCCAGCTTCTGGAGTATCACATTTCCTATAGTACAAGGCTTCAAATGGGCTCATTCTCAATGAATATTGATACCCATTATTATATGCAAACTCAACCAAGTGTAAGTAATCTTCCCACTTAGATGGCTTGTCCATCACATACATTCTCAGCATGTCTTAAATTATTCGATTGACCCTCTCTATTTTCCCATATGTATGGGGATGACACACTATGCTAAAGTTTGTATTTGTGCCAAATCCGTTAAAAAATCCCCTCCAGAAATTGGAGGTAAAATTTGTGTCTCTGTCTGAGATGATTGTCCTAGGTATCCCATGAAACCTAGAAATTTCCTTCATGAAAATTTTGGCAATATTAGTTGTTGTATGCATTGTCTTCACATGCACAAAATGAGCAGCCTTTGTTAATTTTTCAACCACCACCATGATTGAATCATGTTTCTTATTTGTTCTGAGTGATCCTATGATGAAATCCATGGTGATCACTTCCCATTTCTTCTCTGGGTTGGCAATGGCTGCAGCAAACCTGCTAGGTGCATATGCTCAGCCTTCACCTTTTGGCATTCCATACATCAAGTGATGTAATAAACACCATCCTTCTTCATCCCCAACCAAAATAACTAGCTTCTTACTGCGGTAATCATTTTATGGTAACTGATATGTCTTGCATAAGGGACATCATGCATTTCCTTCAGTCCCAAATTCCTCAATTCTCCAGAACTAGGAACATAGATTCTATTTTTATGCATGAGTAATCCATCTTCCTTTATCTCATACTCTATTTTTTTTTGTTCATCTCCTTGTTGTAAGATTTCCTTTACCTGTAGGTAATGTTGGTCTGTAACAAGACCATCTGAAATTCTCCTCTTCAAGTCTAACTGATGCATACTAATAACAGTATCTTGCATGATATGCACTCTTCTACTAAGTGCATCGACAAATTTATTCTCCTTGTCCTTGATATTCTTGATATCGAAGTCATATTCACTTAAAAATTCCAGCCGTCTTGTTTGCCTAGCATTCAAGGTTGGTTGTTCAAAAAGATACTTCAAGCCAATGTGGTCCGCCCTTAATTCGAATTTATTCCCCATGAGATAATACCTCCATATCCTCAAAGCTAAACATTGGCAGCAAGTTCCAAGTCGTGGGTGGCATAGCTCCTCTCATGTTCCTTAGTCTTTTTAGACTCATATCCAATGACACATTCATTTTGTGTGAGGAATCCCCCAAGTCCTTCCTTACATGTGTCTGTACATACCACAAAACTTTCATTTGGGTCAGTAATATTTAACACAAGTGCACTAGTAAGTAATTCCTTCAACATATTAAAATTATTTTCACACTTGAGTGTCCATTCAAATTTAGTTCCCTTCTTTTGCAAAGAAGTGATGGGATGAGAAATCTTAGAGAACCCTCCTATGAACCTTTTGTAGTAGCCATCTAATCCCATAAAATATTTGACATCTTACACATTTCTGGGTGTTGGCCATCTTCTAATGGCTTTGATATTCTCTCGATCTACTGCTATGCCCTTCTCTCAAATAATTTGTCCCATGTAATGCATCTGATTTTGATAAAAATAACACTTACTCAACTTGGCATACAACTAATGTTATCTCAGTACTTGCAACACCAGTCTTAAGTGATGTTAATGATCCTCTTCATACTTAGAATAGATAAGTATTTTATCCAATAATACTATGAAAAAATTATCCAAATAATTCTTGAATATGCCATTCATTAAGCACATGAAGACAGATGGTGCATTCATCAGTCTAAATGGCACCACTACAAATTCATAATGTCCATACTTGCTCCTAAAGGTTGTCTTATGAATGTCTTATTCCTTGATTCTTACTTGATGGTATCCTGCCCTCAAGTTAATCTTTGAGAATATCTTTGCTCCTCTTAGTTGATCAAAGAGGTCATCAATTCAGGGTAGAGGATACTTGTTCTTTATAGTGTACTTATTCAACTGTCAGAAGTCAATACATAGCCTCAAGGTTTCATCCTTTTTTTTGATGAAAAGAATTGGTGCTCCCCAAGGTGAAACACTTGGATGTATGTACCCTTTCTTCAACAATTCCTCCAACTATATTTGCGATTCTTTTAACTCTGGTGTGATCATTATGTAAGGTGTTTTTGACATTGGGAAAAATCCTGGCACTAAATCAATTAAGAAATCTATCTCCCTTCTTGGTGGAAATCCTGGTATTTCTTGGAATACATCTTCAAATTCTTGTAGTACCGAGAAATATTTGAGGCTTCACCCTTTTGTATTATCTGGCTCTTCGACATGAGATGCATACAATTGATATCCTTTCCTAAAACATATTTTTATCTATAAGGTTGAAATCTCCCTTATAGAGATGGGTCTTGGAACTCCTTTCACAGTTCTTTGTTTACCATTTCCTCCATTTCCTTCAAGACATGTAAATGTCTTTTTATGACAATCTAGGACAACATGATACTTGTCCAACCAATCCATTCCAATCAGAATATCATAAGACCCCAATGGTATGATATTTATATCCATACTAGTATTCACACAATTAAGACTTATGGAACAACTTCTGACCATATCATGGATTCTTCTTTTGGTTCCAGTGGCTAACTGAACCAAACTTGCTTTTCCAAGTTTAATTTTCTCCAAATTTAATCTATCCACTATCTTAGAATTAATGTAGTAATGACTTACTCGTGAATCAATCAAAATAACAACAGGATGATTTATTATCTTACCTTCCACCTCAATCGTATTGTACTGGTACTCTTCTTGTCGATCATTTAAAGCTGCATAGATTCTTTCCATATCTTCGACTGTTGTAGATTCTTTGATGTTGTGAACAGTCTTCACTATGTCATTTCTTTGTGGGAAATCCTTGTATAGGTGATCTTCCTTGTATCCCCGGCATTGGATTGGTGGTCTTCCCCTTTTCCCCAAGGAATAATCCTTCTTGAAATCTCCCTTAGCATACTGATCTTGATGATTTCTATTAGGTTCATTCCTATTCAAGCGAGGTTTGAATCCTTTCCTCCTCTGATCAGACTTCGCATTATTCTTGTCCTTCCAAGATTTCTATAGGGATTCTCTTCCTTGACCTTGGTCATACATGTATTTATCCTTCTTGATGCCTTCAATCAAGGTCTTGGGTTCATCATACTTGATATTTTCCTTATAAAAGGTTGGCAGTCCACTTAGAAATCTGTTTATTTTTACTTTCTCATCACAAATGGACCTGACATACTTTAACAATCCCAAGAACGTATTCTCGTAATCTTCCATAGTCATGCTTCCCAACCTGAGTTCAAATAAATCCTGCATTTTATTGTCATAGAAATTCTTTGAGAGGTACTCCTTTTGGAAGTACTTCTTAAATTGCTTCCAAGTGATCCCACTTTCATTAACATGTTCCACTTGCTTCAGTTGGTCCCACCACATTGCATATTTCCCATGTAAATGGTAGGTGGCAATCCTGGCTTCCATATTTGATGAATATTTATGCAACTAAAAATATCTTCAGAGTCCAAGCAACCATACTTCAACATCATCTTCCCTTTCTTTGCCTTCCTCAACTCTCCTTGCAAACTATCTACCTCTTGTTTCCTTCTTTGGTGTTTGACAGGAGACACCTCTAGACTACTTACGGGATCATCCACTGCATAAAACTTTCTTTTTGAGTAAGGAGGTGAGTGGTGTCCATGAACTCTACTAGCACTTATGGAATAACCAGCTCTTCCACAATCATCCCTTCTTTCATGGCACCTGCCTTCTTCCTCTTGTCTTGAGTTTGATCCCTTCTTTGTTCGTCTCTGCAACTGATTTAAGCTCTGCAACACTCGATCATTTATCTAAATTTTCTCTCTCATCAGTCTCTCATTGTCTGCTTTGTATCTCTACACTTCCATCTTCAAGCTTCTTACCGTTTCTATTAACGTTTTTTGTTCTCCTTTTCCATTGCATCCATTGGACTCTGTCTCTACATTACCAACTCTGGTATTTTGGCCTTCAACCTCCTTATCATGACTGGAGGCTCCCTCGCCTTCTTCCATTTCCTCAATACACATCATGAGCTGGTGTGCTTAAGCCCCTTAATTCTACAAAATGTGCAAGCGACCATTTTGTTAGAATTATGCATTTGATAAACAAAATTTCCAAACCATGTTACAGGTGTCGGTTTTTTTTTGTTCATGGAGATCATATCCCCATTTTTTGAAAATAACAGTGTCCTATTATCCTTGGATGACACAAAATTTCATCGTACGTAGGATCTTCCTTCAAACCACCTTCCCAGGTGACCACGACTAGAAACTACGGCTAAATCCTTCCTTATCACTTTTTTGTCTCGAAGACGACCAATTCATCCCTTAGCCCTCCTTCCCTCAACTCTCAATCTGCATATGACCACGACCATGACCCTACACTTAGCTCAAAAAGCGCTTGTCTAGAGCTTCAAGACTTCGAAACTATCAACGATCCTCCTCCTCTTTCACAATTGATGATCGAGATCCACTTCGGGACTCTGCGCTTCGGGAGTCTCAACTTTCCTCTCTTGCCTCCTCCCAAAATGATTCTACTTGGAGTTCATCATCTGCATATGAGTTTCCTCCCACAGATCAACGGCTATGAATCACTTTGTCTCTTAGGGATTTGGAAGTTTCAAACTTTCCTCCTACACTTTCTCCTAGGGTGCTTTCACTCGAAGTGTTTTCACGTGTGTCTTCTAGAATCAACAGTCGATACGTACTCCGGCCTTCGATCCTTTGGGATATTTTGACCCAATGAAACTTGTCACATCTTTCCCCTCCAGAGTACCCAGTCTCCAGACTGCATGATCTGTCACCACGTGGAAACATACTGGAAGCAGACACGTGGCCCAATCAGGTGGGTGACATGTGTCACATTCTAACTGACTTTTCAATACTTCAAATGCTCAAAACTTATTGACACTTGGCACACATCCCATGTGTCCATGCCATCCCAGGTGATGTCTGCAAGCCATCTCACTTTGATAATTCGAAGATCGACATCACCTCTAGATGACGTCATCGTGCCTCATCACTTCGATTCTTCGGGCATCGGGACTTCGAAGTTTCCATACCGGCACACTTCCAATTATCCCAAACTCCAAATTCCTAAACTGACCAATCTGTCACCATAAGTCCTCCTGGATTAGACGACTAATATTCAGTTCGGGTCATCACCCGGAGTCCATGGATTTGCACCATGTGTCCTCCTTAATCTGACGGTTGAGGCTTACTTCGGGTGTTCAGACTTTGGAAATCTCAAATTTCAAAACTTATCTGGCCCCACTGGCTTTTATCCAAAGCCATGGATCTAGTGATGCGTGGCTCTCAGCAGATCAATGGCTGAGATCCTTTCGGGTCTTCGGGTTTCAGAATTCTCAAACTTCAAACCCCTCAAAGTAAACAAGATTATGTCGTGTGTCCTGTTGAATCAGATGGTTGAGGCTAACTTCGGGGATTCACCTAAAATCCACAGATTTACGCCATGTCTCTTCTGGATCAGACGACCTAGATTCACCTTGGGCGATCCGACGCTTGAGATTTACTATGGACGATCTGATGCTTGAGATCTATTTTGGACGATCTGACGCTTGAGATCCATTTTGAATGATCAGACGATCGAGATTTATTTCGACTCTCCATCTCTTCGGGCTTTGGGAGTTTAAAATCTCAATCGAAAACTTCTCGAACATATTTCTCCAGAGTTACTGATCTGCTGACACATACCTCTTCCTAATTGACGGTCAGAATCTACTTCGGCTATACGGAGTTTTGATGTTCAAGCCCTAACATGTCACATCACTGCATGCCTTTCAATTTGTGGGGGCACGCATCGATGTTTTTGGAGTAACCTGTGTTTCACCCTACAATTCTCCTGATGCTAACACATAACCCCTTGGGCAAACTATGGTTTGGATTGTGGGACCGCCTTGGGAAATTATCTATCATGCAACTTGTTTACCTGCAATGCCTCATGTCTGTTGATCTCCCTCTACCATGGAATCCAACGGTTGTGACCTTAATCCTTTCTTCCTTTTCACCAAATGACCCCTATTCTCCTATCCTCCCATCCAACAATACTAAATCTCTCTCGATCCTATAGTAGTGATTGATCCTGAATTCGAAGGGGACGATCACGATCCTTCAAACCCCTTACACAGGTCTTTGACATTCTGTCTCTTGCATAGATTCTGCAATGCCATTCCTCTTGAGCTTTTCAACTTTAGGGTCAGAGTTCGATCTTGACCACAAGACTCTGACCAACAGACCCGACCCATACTGGCCCGGTGCTTTAACCAGAATCTCTGATACCAAACTCTAACATACCCAACCACCCACTGGCTGGGGTACACTACCTGCAAGCCCTCCCTTGGGCTTCTTTCTCTTACCGATACCTTTTTAAAATTTAAATATGCATAAAAGAAAATACTTTAAAAACATGCACAACAATAGTTAGCAAGCATGCATAGTCTAAAGATTCAATTAAATGATGATTATATATATAGCAGAAATACATTCATATACATGTAAATGATACTGTAACAGAGAGCACTTATCTCTATGAAAGATGACACCAACTATCTGCTGACGAAGGACCTTCCACCCAACCATAGACACTAGTATTCCAAATGTCAACAACAATGTCACCCCTGAGCCAGGGCTATGAATCCACAAGGACAGTTCCAGAGTGTTGCTTGGCTTCCCAAACTAGTTAGCACCCAAGCTCTCACAAGCTTCCCAACTCTCATAGCAATCCAAGTATCCAACTCTCTTCTACCCAGCTTGCACCACTCGAAAGAACGGACCTCCACCCTTCTTTGCCACGACATTCACTCAGGCAGTCCTTCTCCTTATTCGGGCTCCAACACAACTGGTCCAGAATCTCGATATTGGAACTCTTAGGACTCCTATCTATGAGCAACGCTAGACAAAAGTCAACACATCTCAGACATGCAAGCCTCCAGTCATGATTTCATCACTCCAGTGACCACTACAACCAACTATCTCGTGGCTAATTCTTCGACAACTTGGTTCCCTTTCCCAAGCCAAGACACAGATGAGGATGGATCAATGAATGGGTAAGTGGGTGCATGAGAGTGCATGAGGGAAAAATGAATGAATGTACGATAAAATCAGCGAACAAGCCATCATTCTAACCCCCCATCAGACCAAATGCGGGTTTAGGTAACCTCGTGGGGAATCAAGAACCTCCTGGCCTCCCCCAAGAAGCTCACGTAACTGATCCCCTCCCTTAGAAAAAATGGTAATTAAAATAGGAAATAAACATTTATCCCCTCAAGCCCCCTCTCTTGTGGAATCATAGCCCCCTATAACTTTATTCCTTATCCGTCTAGCAACCAATCATGTATTTATTATTAATAATGATAAAAACATTACATGGCTTGGGTACATTGACCTTTTAATAATTGTTTGGGCACTCTAGCCTCTTAGAATTGTAACAATATATTATTTAAAATGGGGGTTGAAAACCTGGGGTGTTACACATTACAACATGAAAACCATAATACCTAATGCACAAGATTCCTACTTTCTGAGATAAATTTTTATTTGCCAAAAATTGGAACTCTTACAAATTGTCGTTCATAACACTAGGAAATTGAGATGATCCTTGTTTTTCTAAACTATAGCAGATTATATCTTAATCAAGAACACAAAAAAAAAACACATGGAACATGTTATGGAGTCCATCAAGTAAACTATCCCCAACACCGTATGAAAATTCATCGAACCAAAAAATAATGTTTCTTTAAATTACATAGTAAATAATGTACTACGCACTATTAACTTTATATCTTTCAACATTTGTTCTCATTGCCATGTTTTAATTTACGTCATTTAAACCATCCCTATGTTATCTTCATAGCATCAAGCAACTGCAAAATAAGAAGAATAGTGCAAGTCAAAACATCATACCTTTGTTTCATTTACGTTTAACTTTGTTTCTTTTTGATGTATACAGTTTCTGAAACAAACCTCAACCAACTTAATTTAATTACGACAAGGAAAAATAAGAATCATTGTCTATTTTTCTTTGGCATATAGCATACAATGTAGAGGATTTCTTACCCTCTAAAACAGATTTGCAAAACCCCAAAATTAGATGTCCTACAAGTCATGAGTCACACAACTTGGAAATTGAGAAGAGCTTCGTCTTTCTGAACCATAAAAGATGACATGGTAGATAAACACATTAAGAGACCAAAAAACTAAGTGAACGATACAACCTCAAAACATAACACCTTTCTTTTTCTTGTTCACCGTTGATTTTTTTCATCCTACACAATTTTTGTAACAACCCCTGACCAACTTGATTTCTTCTTGAAAAAAAAAAATAGCTCTCAATTATATTTCGCATATAGAAAATACATAAAAACATTCCACTCCACCATTCCAACTAGTAACAGAGAAAAAGTAAGTGCACTATGCATTAGGCACACTCTATCAAACAATAACCAAAGAAACTAATTGCACTGGTCTTAAATACATAAATTGATATGGCAACAAACTATTTAAAATCAATATAATAGATGCACAAGATTTCTTACCCTCTCACATAGATTTGTAGAAGTCCAAAACTAGATGTCTTAGAGGTCACCAACAGCAACACCACACCAAATCATGTGCAATAAATCCCTTCTAAATTTATGGATCATATTAAATTTAATGAAGAATCAAAAGTGAATAATGTATATATATTTATTAAAATCAATCTCTCTCTCTCTATATATATATATGGAATGAGTGCATGTACAAGTCTTCATACAATATATAAATATATATGCATATACAATATATATATATATATATATATATATATATATATATATATAATGAAGACTTGTACATGCACCCATTCCATCCCCACACTAAATGTGCATTGTCTAATAAATTCTAGTTGTGATCTTAGAAATAAGAATAATGTGTGTATATATATATATATATATATATTAAAATTAATCTATATATTATATAAAAAATATATATATGGAATGGGTGTATGTACAAGTCTTCATACAATATAAAATTATATATTATAATTTAAGAAAAATTGTATATACACAGATTACTATATATATATATATATATATATATATATATATATATATATATATATATATATATATATATATATATATATATATATACTAAATGTGCATTGCCTATTAAATTACAGTTGTGACCCCATTTGTCAAAGAGTTTGCTCTTTCTATGATTCTATGATGTTTCAACCCAAATAATTAGGAGCATAGTGGTATCCATTTGAAAACTATGTATTCGTCTGCTCTGATCATTCCAGAGCATCAATCTCTTTGAATAATTGACCAAATGGATTTATTATCCATGACAATCATATCAATATCGTAATTGCTCTTTCTATGATGTTTCGACCAAAATAATTGCGTGTACGTAAAGGCCAGTCGAGACGCATTCTCCACGACGTTTTGACTCAGTCATCAGCATGTATCGATTTTTAAAATCCCACGGCAACGCAGAATTTGTGGATGTTCCTCTATTAAAACTGGATGGGGAGGCTGTTCTAATAGTGCGTTCCGATCAATTCTGTGTGAGAATGCGGATGCTTAGCGTTCATTTTCTGATTACAGAGAATAATAATTATCATGTGTCGTCGGGTGTGTGGATTGTATTAGCGGTACTCTCAGGAGTAATTATGGTGTCGATGGTACTTTTCTCGTGCGCCGGTAGTGGAAAGAACAAGAAAAGGAAGCGCCGAGATCATCGTGGCGATGGCGGTGGCGGTGACGATGGCGGTGGCGGTGACGGTGGCGGTGGCGATGGCGGTGGCGGTGACGGTGGCGGTCATGGTCATGGTCATGGTCACCATGGTGGTGGCGGCGGTCATGGTCACCATGGAGGCGGAGGTGGAGGCGGTGGTTGTGGAGGCGGAGGCGGAGGCGGAGGCGGTGGTTGTGGAGGCGGAGGCGGAGGTGGAGGTGGAGGCGGTGGTTGTGGAGGTGGAGGCGGTGGTCCTTGAAGGGCACTTTAATTACTATCGTCTAAATTTGATATTTTTTTTTGGGTCATAATTCTGCTACATAATGCTTGATAAACGATATGGTTCGGACATCACTATGTTTTTATCTTTCTATATTTCATATATTTCATTTGGATTGCTTATATTTCAAGGAACATCTACATAAATTTAGAAAAAAAAATATTTCTTTTTTCTTTAAATTGTATTTTGAATAAAATTAAATAGCCAATATATCTGAATATATATTGTTTCTGTTAAAAAAAAATAGTACTTCGAAGTTCATTGTGTACATTTACTTTGTTTGCCTAAATTATGGTTTAACTACATTTTTTTATTTCAAATACTAATCTAATTTATTTTAAAATTGTTTTTATACTTATTTACTATTTATTTGTTTATGAAAAGTAGTGTTAAGTTTTAAATTACATTATAATGATTGTTAAAGTTTATTGAGACTACATGGGATTTGATTCACATAGTCTTATAAACTATGTGTTCATTTGCAATAGTTTATTGAGACTATATGGGATTTGATTTGAACACGTAGTTTTTAAATGTCTTAGAAACTTTATTTGAACACACAGTTTTTATATCATTTCAGCACTTATATCATTTGAGCACAGAGATATTCATTTAAAAACTATGTATTCATTTGTAATAGTAATTTCAAAGTATCAACATCATTGAATAGCATCATAGGCAAAGTTCCCATCACATAAATAGAACTTTGACTTCAAACATAATTACAACCAAATTTAACTGGAAAAGAAGAACAATGTATCGAGGTTCCATCAGGGACGTCAAGGTTATCATGGGAATGTGGTGGCCGTTGTGGGGGCTATTAAGGGCAGTATAATCACAACTGTTGGGTTATTCAGAAGGTCAGAGCAGATTCTTACAAAGTGTCTTATGTTATATGTTGTGGTTTTTTTGCCGAAAAAATATGGAAGTAAAAAATGATAGGTTATCTCACAGCAACATATAGGTGAGTGAGTAATCTAAGAGGACGTAAATAATTTTAATTTGCTTAAAATACAATGTATAAATGGTTGTAATTACATATTAATAGTATTTTTATTATATTTATTTATAAAAATAAATGAGATGTAATTGTAAAATTTGTAACATTTCTATCAAAATATCTTTGCATTGGATTGTGTTAAAATGTTTAGTTAGTATGTAATTTTCATATAAAGCCATTGCTATGACGTGGATGATATTGTGTATATTTGATTTGAAAATGCTTTTATTGAAAATTTTAGTTAACTTGTGAGGCTATTGCTTTTATAAATTATTTTGAATAAATTTATGTTGAATTATATATATATATATATATATATATATATATATATATATATATATATATAAAATAATAATAATAATTGTGGTATAAGTAAAAGTTCCTTATGTATATAGATATTATATGGAAATTATTTTGTTTTCATAATTACTAAAAATTAGTAAATCACACATGTAAGCTATGAGAATTACATGATAAAGTAGAGGGGTTATGTGGCATTATAAATTGAGATATTTTGATCCAAGTGAATATCATTGATTATCTTTYTCTTCCACTTATTCATCATGGTTTTTCATTTTGGCTATTTTTGTTATGATTTTTGGGTCCTGAATTTTTGGGGTTGTTTTGAGTCTTTAAACAATGTTTTTTTTTTTTTTCCCATTTACAGAGCCTTAGGTTGCCATGACATGTTTAKCCCCAGTCAATAATTGTAYGTCTTAATCAGATCTTTCCAACGAGCTACTAAATTCATCGAATGGAGATTGTATGTAGAAGTTGTACCCCCTCAATGTTAATGCAYGGACTGACCACATTGGGGCCCATAAACATTTTGGCGATTTATCTCCTATTGTTATATTTCTGGACCTTTAGCGTTCTTTATTTATGTTAAAAGACCATTATTGTGTCCCATTGTATTTTGTTTCGGTGAATGACCATAGTCGACGTCTCTTTCTCTTAAGAGATAAGATACCACCATTCTAGCTAGTTTATGTTCTATAATATCATACTATTTTATATTCATTAACAGAAGTTGGGTGTCACTATATTTTTTTTTTCTTTGCTATAGTTTTCTTTGTATGCTGTTTTTATCTCAATACAATCTAGATCAGTGGTGTTAAAGAAGTATTATCCTTGTTATTTATCGATGCATGTCCTCGATGAGGTCAGGGTATAGAGAGTTACATCTGTTACAACAAATTTTTCCTCACTCCATGCAACTTTCTTGGATGGCCTTCCATTTCCCTATGCAGACTTGATGTTCCCCTTTTGTGTTTTCCAGAGCCAAAAAAACATATTTGTCCACATATACGTGCCCTATCCATTATACAACAAGAATATATGTAGGTTGCTCCATTGCAGACCGCTTGCATTGGGTTTGGTTCTCAAAATAAAAAATTATGTCAAGTTTCCATGCCATGTCACGAGATCCATGATCCTTGACCTTCCATATACTGAAAATGCTCTGACTCGACCCTTCAGCTCCATTTCAAGGATATAAATTGAGCCATATCCAAGCCTTGAGGGATAGAACAATTCAACTTTGAGAGGAAAGAAACTCTCGAGAAATTTCACTTCATATTGAGTCTACATCCCTTTGTCCTTGAAAGTATGAACTCCTTGTTCATCCCCCAAGATTTTCCTTCTTTGTGATGGAGAACCTCATTGACTCCTTTATTTGAGCTTGCCTTTTGTGGAGGATTGAAGTGGTGGATGCCCAACTGGAGGGACTTGGTTTCTCAGTTTAGATATGTGTCGTTAATGAATTTTGTCACCTATGTAATTCTACTGATTATTTTAATAGAAATACTATTTTCTCGTCCAATTGATATCTTGCAAAAATTTGAATTATTATTCCATTGGCGTATTTGTGATATATGTTAATGGATTATGCTAATACATATGCTAACATTATATATTATCACCATATACTTATGTATCTTAGTTGTTCAAAACAAGTTGCAAGTATAAAGCTTTGGGTCGCATGCTCAACGATGGTCTTTTTCGAACATCCGAACGTGGTAGGCTCTTATCATTGTCTTGTTAGAATGTCATTTATATAACATACTTGGGATTATAGTTGATTTCTATGTGTCATTCCGTCTGTTGTGTTTTACCCCTTGTCATAAAGAGATTTTCCTTGTAATAGAATTGGTGACCATATTGGGGATTGATCTCCTTTTTTGGGGTTTGGTGTGTTTTTCTCCTTAATTTTCTCTATGTTATCTCGAGTTTCCTTATCTCATGTTGCTTGACATCCTATTTTTTACCTTACATATGAGTTTCTTGGCTTAACCCTTTCCTTGGCATTGGTCTGCTTGGTATACATGGTTTTTCCCTTGACAGACGCGTATATATGTGTGTTGTCTTCCTTTAGGGAGCATATATACACGATTTGTGCTCAAACAATCACGCACGTCATCTATTTAGTCTTTTTCGTTGAGTTTGGTGTTTTCTAGGTTAGTTTGGTTGGTTGTTGGTTCTTCTTGGGTTCCTCTCCTGACTATTAAGCGCTTACAAAGTCATAGGAAGCCTTTTTATTGTTGAATTTTTAGGTGGTTTTCTTTCTTATCATATTTTTCATTATTTTTCCTTGCACATTGGTATGAGTGTTTCCTTCTTGGTGTCCTTCTTGGCTTGTCTCTTTTTGGTTGCAGTAGGATTTGCCTATGAAGTTTGTATTTATTCCTTGCATTTTCTTTTCTTTATATCGAAAATACAAAAAAAATTGCTTATTTACATTATGGCATTTGCACTTTTGATTACATTAAATTGATTTTGAAACATGCGGACAGTTTGATTTTCCTTGAAATTGTAGAGATTGCATTGGAAAAATTGCATTTAGAAGCATATTGTATCCTTGAAATTCAAGACTAGTACTTAACAGTGTTTTTATATTTGTTTCTTTTTATATGTTGAGTCATAATACCATCATTTTCACGACCACACCTCTTGAATAATAAGAAGACATTAAAATTAAAGTTGATGAATTAAAATTGATTAGAAACAATTTTATTTTTCAGGGTACACAAACAAGTATAGGACATAGGGCCTTGGAATATGATTTTTTGGAGTAAACTTCTCCAAGTCTATTAAATCAAACATATCTGTCTGGACAGGGAGCGGTGAAGCCCATTGTGGAATAAGTGACGTCAGGAGGCTCCGCTCACACCAGAGTTAAGAACGAGGTTGTGCGAAATTGGTTGCAGAGATAGCCCTCTAATACTTTCTTAGTGTGAGATATATTTCTAGGGTTCTATTCATATTTGGGGGTCTTAATAGTACCTGTAGCTTCGTAAGAGGCAATTTTTTTGATATTTTGGGATTTGTTACCCTTCCCATATGGTGGACCGGACTTACGATTGTTCTCTTGCGCATTGGTTAGATTGTGGTGACTCTAGTTGCTTGACATAGGTAGACACATAGGTTAATTTCAAGAGTTATTATGTAGGTACCCTGAGTCAAATAAGGGTCGGACAACACACAACCTTTATGGAGGATTACCTATCCAGAGGGATCTGACTGATTGCATTGTTAAGCCCACAAGGGCCCTTATAATTGATTTTGATACCTCTAATATTTTGAAGGGAGTCTCAGGCCCCTCCTAGGAGAGACATGCCTACTCAAGTGAGGGAGGCCCCTTTTTAGCTACTATATCTTGTTTGTGTGCATTGACCTTTTTTTCTTTATTTTGGTGTGCTCTCTGATTATTAGTTGGCCCTATGATTTTGTTTTATATCTCGAGTCTTGAGTCATCGTGGAGCAAGACCAACCTCCTTTCCGGTATCGTCGGTTGTTGAAGTTACCACTGCATCTTGATAATTTACTGAAGCTGCCTTCTAAAAGGAATAGAGTTAATAAACGTGCTACATATATCTCCACCTCCCAGACTAGTGATCGTCTAGTTGTGAATATTGAGTCATACCCGAATGTCTAATGCATTCCTTGGACTCCTTTCTTTTTTGTGATTAGTGGGATCCCTTTGAATCTTTCATCTTCGACGGTGTGGTTGTCGGAGGTTCCCGCCTCTAGTGCTACCCAATTTATGAGTTATAATCGATCCATGAGAATGAACCCTTTTAGATCTCTTTTTGGTATGCTGAGTCACTATTCTCATTTGACACCTTCGACCTCTAATCCATTTTATTTTGGTATGGTTGACATGACGTTGCAGTTATCATCCTCTGTTTCAATAACTAATGTGAATCCTAGTTTTGGGTCTGAGGCCTCAACGCCTCCTTTTGCTCCTTTCTCGTTTGGTGGAGTTCATATTCCCCAAGAGAATCATACAGTTGGAGGTTGGACTCCTTTTTCATCCGAGACTAATCCTAGTTTCAATGCTCCGGGATGGAGTGCTTAACCAGGCAGACAATTCACTTCTTATATTTTGTCCTTCATCCCTTCTTCCTCCATGCCAATTATGAAAAACACATTTATTATGGTGAATCCACCTCTATTCTCTAGAGTTCCATCCAAAGGGAGTCAATTTCACACTATGGGAAACCTCCAACACGGAGTCCCTTTAGCTAGGGGTAATGTATATAACCCTCATCATGTCGCTTCCATGGGTATGGTTCCCATAAAACATTTCATGAATCAATTTGAAGGAGGATATTATCCTACCATACAGGGCCATGGCATACACTAGAACCCTGGATGGCCTTCACTCCGTCATCCCCAATCTTTCCCAGGAGCATGGGCTCAGATGTCGCAACCCCAACTCCCTTTTCTAGCCACTCTTAATCTTCTAAATTTGTCGAAATTAATGAATGACCCTGTGCACCATAATCCGTCATGGCCCCCTATCCCCACTAAGCTTCCTTCAGACATTCTAAAGTTCAAAGTAAATACTGGTGAGGATCCGGGTGAACACATCACTATTTTTCATCTATGGTGCTCATCCAACTCCCTAAATGACAATTCTATTCATTTGAGGCTATTTCAATGCACCCTCATGGGGGTCACCACGAAATGGTACATTGAGCTACTGGGGGGAACATACAAAACCCTTAATCATATTGTATTGGTCTTTCTCAACCACTCCAGAGTTGTCAGTTCATTAGGATGTCATCATAGAACTTTTGACAGCCTTCCACCAAGATAAAACCATGCATATCTCATACCATATACAAGAGTCACATAGAAGGAATAGGTTGATAAAAGCCTACATTCCTACATATATTATGTTGTAAGAGTTCCTCAATTCATTATTACCTTATATATTGAAGGATGACTCTACATCCAGAGTAACATATGTGGAAGAAGCTATTTTCAAAGCCCACCAATTGAACCTCATATATGGTCAATCTGGGATGTTTTATGAAATTATTCCTAATGCTCCTCAGTCAAACTACGACCCTAGAAAAAATATAGGGCCTCGTGCCGATGGAATCATAGGCTATGCAAATGCTAAGTATACAGACTTGGTGACGAACGAGTTGAAATATTTGTCTCTAAGCCAACATGTAGAAGGACAAGCTTCATCTTCGTCCTCCACCCCCACCCAGTCAATGGATGTGCATTTTGTACAGTCGTTGACTAACCCAAATGGTCACCAACAACCACAATGGAATAAAAAGAAAGGACGAGGTAATAATCATAAGGATGGGAAAAAAATAATAAATGCGAGGATGACACTAACAATGATATATCAAATAACAATGTTGGTGAGGGAAAGAAACAAAATAAGAAGGTGAAGTTTCCTTTTAAAATTTGTAAATTTGATCACCTTACCCACCTATTCCAAAAAATAGAGGAAGCCTCGAGGCTCTTATCACAACCACCCACTGTGTTGACAAATCCATTTCCACATAATAAATACATGTCTTCAAGGACCTCCAACACAGAAAATGCGACGTGCGGGAGTCAAAACCCATCGACACATGAAGGTGGACATATCTGTGTCAATATGGTCAAGTCTCAAATTGACGTTTCCACTAGATCTCGTGATTACGATTCTTAACAAACTATCATAGGTCTAACGTCTCTTCCTTCTATGTAATCACCCTTATAGATCTAAAATCTGGAACCTTCGCCTCGTATTCTAAAAGGAGTACTAATGTGTGATGCCCACAATCCTAATTTTAGAGTCGCCCACAACTATTCAATTGTTGAATATCGAGGCCAAACCCCTTGTTCCATGTCATCTTTGGAGGTTCTCCAGACGTGTCCTTCTTAGAGGAACATCTTATTATATACGTTAGGTTATCTAGACCCGTGTGGCTCAATGGTTATCAAGTTTTACGTCACGAATGTTAAGCCTCACTTACCTTACAACGTGGCCATTCAAATCCATGTCGAGTACACAAAAATTACTCTCAAACGTATTGCAATTGATGAATTTGTTGCGACGTGTGTGATGTCCATAATCTGTTGGAAATCCATTGGCTCTCTGACCCTGTCCCAATCGATGACTATGTTGACCACATTTGATGGGCATTCATTTAGACCCCACATAATTATTCCTTCTTTTACGGTCCAGTTAGGTGGGAAGACAATGGAGGTTGATGTCGAGGTGGTTGATGTGCCTCTCGACTATAATTTACTACTAGGGCATAATTGGACTTATTCCATGACAGTTGTCGTGTCGTTTTTTTTCTACACATTATGTTTCCCTCACAAAGCGAAAATAGTGACGATTGATCAGTTTTCCTTTTCGCACAGTAGTCCTAGTGCATCGATTGGACTTTCGGTCCCTATGATAAAATATTCTCAGTAGGCAACTGAGGACATTGGTGTTAGAATGTATTCCTCTTTTATGGGTAGCTTTAATTTCATGGCATCAATTCACCATACTCATGCCATTTCCAGTGATTCTTTGTCATCTATGAGGTTTTTTCCTTTCTGTACTTCATATTTATATGTCCCTTGGATCCTACCTTCTCGACTATGTCGTACGAAGGTCAGTTGCACATTGGGATGGAAATTCCACTTTCAGTAGCAAAGATTGAATATCAGGCTATTCTTGACGCTAATTTTGAACTAGATCCTTCCTCCTCACGGATGAATGAGGTGGATCATGTTCTAGAGCCCATATGGGTTGCTCAATCATATTGTTCACATGATTTCTTTGACGATACTTTACCTTGATATGGATCCATCTTAGAGGCCATGCCTAGTCCTAATAGGCCTTGGGACGATACACATCATTGATCCTCTTTTCTCCTAGAGCTTGTTAAGATCGAACAGGATAAATTTAGATCTACCTTGAGTGAGATGGTTGGTCACACCATGGTTCCATTAGATACACATGGTATTTATGATGAGGGAAACATGGTGAATATTTATCCTTCCATCACGATCGCCATATCTCATATTCCTGGAAAATTTGAGAACATATATATGGGTGAAGATTATTTTCCTAAAGAAATTCATATCTACACCGATCTCTTCAAATAATTTTGTGATGCTTTTTCTTGGTCATATGAAGAGATGGAAAGTATCGACCCCAGCATTGTCAAACATGATATTAAAACCTATTTGGATGCTAAACTTGTTCTTAAAAATATTGGAGTTGTTAATCCTATGAAGGCCCCTGATACTTAATGTTGGTTTCATCTACCGAGTTCCCTTGCCTAAATGGGTGTCCAACCCTGTTCTTGTAAATAAAAAGAAAGGAACCTTACTTGTATGTATGGATTTTCAAAACCTGAACAAGGATTTTCCTAAAGACAACTTCCCTACTCCTTTCCTTCACTAGATTCTTGACGAGCGTGCAAGAAGCGAATTATTTTCTTTTATGGACAAAGTTTCAATGTATAATCAAATTTAGATCAAACCCGAGGACCAAAATAAGACATAGTTTATTTTTCCTTGGGGTGCTTTTGCATACCGTAAAATTCCTTTTAGACTTAAAAACATCGGAGCAACCTTCCAACGTTCCATGAACTTTAGTTTTCACAATCTTAATAATATTTTTGAAGCTTACCTAGATGATCTCGCTACTCACTCTCGTAGGAGAGTAGATCACTATGCTCACCTTCAATTAGTATTTGAGATATTTTGTTACTATCACATTCGGTTGAATCCTCACAAGTGCATATTATGTGTTAGGCCTGGTCGTCTTTTAGGATTCTTAGTGTCTAAGCATGGGATCATGGTAGATCCTATGATGTTTGAGGTAATACTTTGATTTCCTCCCCCGCGCAACATTAGACAACTTCAAGTTTTGTAGGGGAAGGCTAGTTTCATGTGTTGGTTCATAGTGAACTATGCCAATTTAACTAAGGGTTTCATGCATATTTTGAAGAAGGACACTCTGTTTATATGGGATGAGTGAGCCCAAGAATCCTTCGATGCTCTTCAGAAATATTCAATATCGGTACCTCTGTTGAAGCCTCCAGACTACAATAGAGAATATTTTCTTTATATCGTCGCATCTTAAGGAATGATTGGTATGGTTCTGGTTCAAGAGGACGATGAGATCCATGAGCACATTTTTTACTATCTCAGTCGAAACCTAGTTTCTCCTGAGCTAAAATACTCTCACGTAGAGAAACTGGCCTTGGAAGCCATACATGCAGTTCAAAGATTGCGACATTATATATTACCTTGTAAAAATACCATAGTTGCGTATATCAATCAATTTCAATACGTCCTCACCAGGCGTATCATAGGGGTGAAATATAATAAGTGGATTGTTATTTTGCAAGAATTTGGTCTTTACTATTTTGCTTGACATCTTGTTTTTTACCTTGCATCTGAGTTTCTTGGCTTAACCCTTGCCTTGGCATTGTTTCTCTTGGTATATAGAGTTTTTCCCTTGACAAACGCATATATATGTCATATGTCTTCCTTTAGGAGTGTATATACACGATTTGTGCTCAAACCGTCATGTACATCATCCCTTTAGTATTGTTCGTTGATTTTGGTGTTTGTTGGGTGAGTTTGGTTGGTTGTTGAGTCTTTTTGGGTCCCTGTCCTAACTTTTAAGCGCTTACAGAGTGATAGGAATCCTTTTTATGGTTGAATTTTTGGGTGGTTTTATTTCTTATAATCATTTTCATTATTTTTCCTTTCACATTGGTATGAGTGATTTCTTCTTGGTGTCCTTCTTAGCTTGTCTCTTTTTTCTTGCAGTAGGGTCTCCATGTGAAGTTGTTATTCAGTCCTTGCATTTTATTTCCTTTATATCGAAAATAAAAAAATATTTCCTTATTTATATTATGGAAATTTCACTTTTGATTACATTACATTGATTTTGAAACATGTGGAGAGATTTCTTTTCATTGAAATGGTAGAGATTAGATTGGAAAAATTGCATTTAGAAGCATATCATATCCTTGAAATTCAAGAATAGTACTTAGAAGTGTTTTTATATTTTCTTCTTTTTATATGTTGAGTCGCAATACCATCAGTTTTACGACCATGTCTTTTGACTAAGAAGACTCCATTCAAATTAATGTTGATTAATTAAAATTGGTTAGAAATGATTTTATTTTTCAGGGCACACAAACAAGTATAGGACATAGTGCCTTGGAATAGGATTTTTGTGAGTAAACGTCTCCAAGGATATTAAACTAAACATATGTGTCTAAACAGGGAGTGGTGAAACCCATTGTTTAAATAGTGACATCAGGAGGCTCTGCTCACACAAGAGGTAAGCACAAGGCCACATGAAGTTGGCTGAAAAAATAGACCTCTAATACATTCTTAGTGTGAGAGATATTTCTGGGGTTCTATTCATATTTGGGGGTCTTTCTAGTACCTTTACCTCTGTGAGAGGTGGTGCTTTCGATATTCCAGGCTTTATTACCCTGCCATACGATGGACCAAACTTACGATTGTTCACCTGCACATTGGTTATATTTTGGTGACTCTACTTGCTTGACTTAGGTAGCCACATAGGTTACTTGCAGGGGTTATTTTGTAGGTACCCTGAATGAGATAAGGGTCATGCAACACACATCCTTTATGGAGGATTACCTCTCCATGGGGATCTAAACGATTGTGTTGTTAATCCCATGAGGGCCCTTATAAATGATTCTAATACCTCCAATCTTTTGAAGGGAGTCTCATGCCCCTCTTGGGTGAGACATACCTACTGTAGTGAGGGAGGCCCCTTTTCAACCACTATTTTTTGTTTCTATGCATTGGCCTTTTTTTATTTATTTTGGTGTGCTCTCTGATTACTAGTTGGCCCTAGAATTTTTTTTTATATCTCGAGTCTTGAGTCATTGTGAAGCAAGACCAACCTCCTCGTCGGTCTTGTCATTTTTTGAAGTTACCACCACATCTTGATCATTTACCGAAGTTTCATTCTAAAAGGTGTAGAGTTAATAAATGTGGTACATATATCTTCACCTCCCAAACTTGTGATCCTCCAGTTATGAATACTTAGTCAGACCCAAATGTCCCGAGGAGTCTTTTGAATCCTTTATCTTTTTTGATTAGCAGTATCCATTTTAATCCATCATCTTCGATGGTGTGGGTGTCATAGGTTCCCTCCTCTAGTTCTACCCAACCGGACAATTATAATTGATCCACATGAATGAACCCTTTCAGATCTCTTTTTGTTATGCCGAGTTAGGATTCCAAGTCGATATCTTCAACCTCTAATCTCTTTTCTTTTGGTATGCTCAACATGACGTCACAACTCTCATCCTTTGTTTCAATGGCTAATGTGAATCCTAATTTTGGGTATGGGGGTAGGACACCTCCTTTTTCTCCTTTATCGTTTGTTGGAGGTCATATTCCCCAAGGGAATCCTACAGTGGGAGGTTGGAATCATTTTTATTCCGAGAGTAATCCTAGCTTCAATGCTCCAGGATAGAGTGCTCAACCAGGAAGACAATTCACTTCCTATATTTCGTCCTTTATCCCCTCTTCCTCCATATTAATTATGACGAACACATTTATTATGGAGAATCCCCCTATGTCCTCTGAAGTTCCATCTGGATGGAGTGAATTTCACACTATGGGAAACCCCCAACATAGAGTCCCTTCAGCTGGGGGAAATGTATATAATCCTCATAGTGTTTCTTATGCGGATATGGTGCCCATACAACCTTTCATGAATCAGTTTGGAGGAGGATATTATCCTACCGGACAAGGCCATGGAATATACCAAAACCATGGATGGGATGCAATCCCTCAGCCCCAATATTTTCTGGGAGCATGGGATCAAATGCCACAACCCCAAATCCCTTTTCTAGGCACTCTTAATCTTCCATATTTTTTGAAATTAATGAATGACCCTTTGTGCCACGATCCTTCATGGCCCCCCATCCCCACCAATATTCCTTCAGACATTCCAAAGTTTGAAGGAAATACTGGTTAGGATATGGGTGATGGTGTCACTACTTTTCATCTATGGTGCTCATCCAACTCCATGAATGACAATTATATTCATTTGAGTCTATTTCAACACACCCTCATAGGGGTCACCGCGAAATGGCACATTGATCTACTAGGGGGAACATAAAAAACCTTTAATCATATGGTATTGGTCTTTCTCAACCACTTCCAGTTGTCATTTCATTACGATAATGACATTGAAATTTTTTCGGCCTTCCAACAAGATAAATCCATGCATATATTGGATCATATAGAAGAGTGGCGTAGACAAAATAGGTTGATCAAATCCTACATTCCTCTAGATTTTTTGTTGGCATGGTTCCTTAAGTCATTATTTCCTTATATTGTGAAGGATGTCTCTACATTCGGAGTAATATTTGAGGAAGAAACTATTTTAAAATCCCAACAATTGGAACTCATATAAGCTCAATATGGGATGCTATATGAAATTCTCCCTGACATGCCTCAGTCAAACTACGAACCTAGACAAAATCTCAAGACTCGTGTCGATGGAATCATACGATCTACAAATGCTAAGTCTACAGACTTGGTGATGAACCAATTGAAATATATTTCTCTAATCCAACCTGTAACAGGAGAAGATTCAACTTCTCCCTCCACCCCCACATAGTCGACGAATGTGCATTTTATACAATCATCGGATAACTAAAATGGTAACTAGTAACCAAGAGGGAATAAAAAGAAAGGAAGAGGTAATAATAATAAGGGTGGGAAAAATAATAATAAAGTCAAGGACAATACTAACAATGATAGATCGAATAATAATGTTGGTGAGGGAAAGAAAGAAAAGAAGAAGGTGAAGTTTCCTTTTAAAGTTTGTAAATATGATCACCTTACCCACCTATGCCCCAAAATAGAGGAAGCCTAGAGACTCCTATAACAGCCTCCTGCAGTGCTAACAAATTTGTTTCCACATAATTAGCACATGGCCTCAGGGACCTCCAACAACAGAAATCCGTCGAGTGAGAGTCAAAACCCCTTGGCACATGAAGGTGTCCATCTGTGTGTCAATATGGTCAAGTTTCAGATTGATGTAGCCACTCGATGTTGTGATTAAGATTCTTCACAAAATTTCATAGGTCCAGAGTCTCCTCCTCCTCTAATAAAAACCTTGCATATCAAAAATTCGAAACCTCTACCTCATATTTTGAAAGGAGTAATAAAGTGCTCTACCCAGAATACTAATTCTAGAGCCACCTAGAACTATTCAATTGTCGAAGATATGGGTTGAACCCGTTATGCCATGTATGCTTTGGAGGTTCTCTAGACATGTCCTTCTCAAAGGAATGCCTTATTATATGCATTGGGAGATTTATTACCTTGTGTCTCGAAGGTTATCAAGTTTTACGTCACGTATGTTAAGTCTTGCTTACCTTAACATGTGTCCTTTGAAATCCATGTGGAGTACACAAAAATTACTATGAAATATACTATAATTGATGAAGGTGTTGCGACGTGCATGATGTCCCTAACCTGGTGGAAAACCATTGTCTCTCCGACGTTGTCCCAATATATGACTATGTTAACAACATTTGTTGGGATTTCATTTCGAACCCAAGAATTTATTCCCGTTTTTCTAGTCCATTTGGGTGGGAACACAGTGGAGGTTGATGTCTAGGTGGTTGATGCACCCCTCGACTACAATTTACTACTAGGGAATAATTGGACTTATTCCATGACAGTCATCGTGTCGTCCATTTTCCACACTTTAGGTTTCCATCACAAAGGGAAAATAGTGACAATTGATCAGTTTTCCTTTGCGCACACTAGTCCTAGTCCATCGATTGGACCTTTGGTCCCTGTGATAGACAATTCTCAGAAGGAAACTGAGGACGTTGGTGTCAGAATGTATTCCCCTTTGATGGGTAAATTTGATTCCATGGCACCAATTCACCATATTCATGCCATTTCCAGTGAATCTTTGTCATCGATGAGGTATGTTCCTTTCCTTACTTCGTATTTATATGACCCTTGGACCCTACCTTATCCAACTATGTTGTACAAAGGTCAGTGAAAAATTGATATGGAAATTTCACTGTTAGCAACAAAGGTTGCATATCAGGGTATTCTTGATGCTACAACTGACCTGGAGCCTTCCTCTTCATGAACGGATGAGGTAGATCCTATTCTAGAGTATGTATGGGGTCCTCAATAATATTGTTTGCATGATTTCCTCGATGATACTTTACCTTCATATGAAGTCATCTTAGATTCCATGCCTGGTCCTGATAGGCCTTGGGACGATATGCATCATTGATCCTATTTTCTCCCAGTTCTTGTTAATATTGAGCATGATAACTTTAGATATACCTTGAGTGATATGGTTGATCACTCCATGGTTCCATTAGATACACATGGTATTTATGTCGAGGGAAACATGGTGAATATTTCTCCTACTGTCACGATCGACATATGTTGGCATAGGGGCAGACCTAGGGTTCAATGCTTCAACAACGCACCAACAAAACCCTAACTACCGACCCTTTCGGCAACACCTGCTGTTATCCACATTTTTGGTTATCAAGATGATGACATGATAATGACATGGTGATAGAAGATATAAATCTTCTTTGAGATCATTTTCATGAAGAAAGTTACACTTATCAGCTTCTCAAAATTACACTTTTGAAGATAGTACGCAGGCTGCATATATATTGTCCTGCGGAAATACTTGATTTCCGCAGGCTGCATTCATTCTGACTGCGGACTTTCCACACTGTATTAATGGCCAGGGTGTGGAAATGTTTCTTAAGGGAGAAAACGAATAAGTTCTCGATCCTTCTAGAAGGAATCTTCTAGAAGGATGAGTTGGAGTTCGAATGGTTGGCAAATTAAT
>JZKD02S1917347.1:561790-584634 GCA_000966675.3 Picea glauca
GAATCTCGATAACTCAGATCCAAGGGATTTCTCATAGAGAAATTCCTCCCGACCTCCTGGCATTCTCTTCTTCCTCGATGCATACCTTGCAGAGCTTCAATGAAGAGAAACAATTGAAACTGGAAACTAATAGTAACAGTTCCCTCCTCCCCTACAGATATTCATTCACTTGCTCACAACACAAAAATAACAAAGATTTCAAACACGGTTCAATCACCATGCATTTGGATCAGTTTTTCTCTGTTATATTCATGATTTCCAAAATGAATACCAATCATATTCTGATTGCAAAATGGATTTGAAATCTTGAGGCTTCTGCTAACTTGCAGTCCCCTTACACTATTCTCCCCTATCTTGCAGCTAACCCTATATGAACATACAAAAACTCTATTTAATTTAGAGGGATTTCTAGGGTTTCCTGTGCCTACTCATCTACTCTAAGACTTAATCTATTGGCTAACTTAGACCAGTCGCATTCCAGAGCCATAGTGGAAACTCCTGCTCCACTTGCGATTTTCAAAAATGTTCCTCAAAGGGTAAATTTCGGCACTGGTTCACGCGTGCCTAAAAATTGAATTTCAGCGTTGAGTTAAAGCAAATTTCAAATATTTGTTGTAACTACCAACGTTGAATTTCTTGGGAAAACTCCCATGTGCTGAGTGGTCTTGCCTCTGTGTGCTTTCCAACGATGCTCCTACATCATGATGTAAGAACACAAAATGGAGTGAAAACCTATCATATATGTTGGTGAAAGAATATACATGTTGAAGGAATGAACGGGTCATATGACGATGGAAACCACAAAAAATCCTGGAAAAAACCACCGAAAACCAAGTCTTTCCACTGCGCTATTAGTCCATAAGGTAAAAAAATAGAAAAAACTATAGGAAGAGGGTAAAAAATATCTACCAATAGTAAAAATAGACCATTTTACAACACCATTTGAGTTTTTTCACCCACATAGTGCATTGTAGGACATTTTTCCCATGATATTAAAGTGTCTATTGTAGGAGCTACGATCAATGGAATCAACAACTCTCTGGACCAAGTAAGTTCCCATCCCCTCTTCTTCAATTTCAATGGTTTAAATTTCAATTTTAGGCCCCATTTTTTGAGTATTAGAGGGCGTAAGATGGAAACTAGGGTATACACGGGTGACAGATCATCAGGTCGTGTATACGACCCCACATACATAGGAAAATATCCACGCATATATGCATCCCTATACATGACTTTTATCATGTTAGGCCGCGTACAAGTCCACGAACAAAATATTTGAAAGGTTTTAACTCAAAAAATGATTTGTCATTTGCAGGATGTTTATGGAATGGAGGGAAAGGGAGCATGAAGAGATAGATGCAGTAGTGGGAAGATATGCAAGGGCCCAACAAGATTTAAAATGATGTGGCCTTTATAATTTTTTGTCTCTCAAGGGAATGAGGGATAAGGTGGGGTTACTCCAATTGTTAGTAAACTATTGAGATCCGGAGATAGAGTCCTTCACCCTCGATGGGAAACCATTGAGGATTGAAGTGGATGATATATACTTCATAATAGGATTGTATCACCAAGGCGATGTAGTGAATCTCAATGCCTGAGGATCTAGGGGTGGTATGACTATGGAGGAGTACATTGCCACCCACTTTGTTGGAGCAACAAATAAAGTAGGGAGCCAAATCCTTATCAGGGTGATCGACAACCTGAGCTTAACGATCATCGTTCTTGTACTCACATGGATTTTTGGGTCAGCCTCGTTGCACCAGGAATTAAGGCCACTCATGTTCTATATGGTGGATTTTTTAAGACCCACTGTTTATGACTGGTGTACCTCACTGTTGGCTAACATGAAGAGCTAGTTGACAGATTGCAAACAAGGGAAAATGAGAAATTTTGGATATGCATCCATATATTGTAGTTTTTTCTTTGAGAGGGTTCCAGGTTTGAGCCCTATAGTATAGATTAATCCACATGGACAATGCCATCCACCCATGTCATGGTGGATCGACGTGATGAGGTGGATAGGAGGTGGTAGGGTGCCAAATCTCTACAATTATGAGTTATTTTTTGGTGGTGCCGATAGGCCATAGTCATTGATGAATATCCTTATAGAGGGATCGAATACAGAGGGGATATTGGCATTCCTTTTCCACCAGGTTCTGCCTACGGTGATATTGGTAAGATATTTTTTTTATATATTTCATTTTTTTGTGTTTTTCAATAAAAACAAAAAATCCAAATATTTTTGTATGGTATTAAGTATTAACAATTTCTTTTTTACACAGATGTAGGTCCGCGATGGCCAAAGGGATTCCCATGAAATTCATGGAGGGGCCTAATAAATGAGCAAGTGGGCAAGGACATGAAGAGAAGAACCTATCTCGATTGACACACATGATTCCTATGGTTCAAGTGGAGGATCTACTAGAGGCGGTGCAACGACAGGTGGTGGGTGTACCCCGTGCGTGGGTGCGACTCTTTTGACGTCTCGCAATCGTCGTAGTTTGATATCATGATATGCATATAGCACCACATGCATAGATAACATGGTCATATTATATACTAGTCATATATGTATTTTGAGGGTGTGAGCCCCATTTTCTACTATGACACCATATTTTTTTAACTCGAATGGATGAAATATAAATAAAATTGGTATTCAACTTTACTTATATGAGTTACAATATGTGAATGTATGAATGTGTTTTTGTTTCTTAGTTATGTGACAAATTCCAACCTAAAATATAGTTAGCATATGCATCTAATACATGATTAGAACTTCTACATATGTGATTATAAGTAACAAAATCAAAGTATCATTCCAAAATCCATACTCGTAGGAATAATCAAAATAGAGTAGGATCTTGCAAACGGTAACTACCATTCAACTAGAATACGATTAACTAGGAGTCTAGGAGAACCTAAATACCGAATACCATGTGAAATGGAATTGCATAATAGCTCTATAATGGTTCTATACTCAACCACATTATTTTTTTATGGCTCTAGCCGAAGGCCACCTTAAGAAACCAGTTTTCCCTCGGGTGATTAAATGACCCAAGCAACATAATCCATGTTCCGCGTATGACCACTAGCATGATCCATGAATCCTAAGTAAAATGAAGACTCTGTTGACATCTTCCAACCAATGGAAAACTTGATAAGCAAGTTGATGATAGGAAGGAAAATATGTATATACACTAAGATACACTAGTATACAAAAGTCACGCCCAAGATTGAGGGCTCAAGCGTAATACCTTTTATGGTAGAGCCCATTTCTAGGATCATGCAACATATTCCCTTCATAATATTCTAATTCATAAGATACTTTCTCTAAGACACGTCGCATGATATAAGGATTGTGCCACAGGGGGTTGAACTTGCCTGCCCCCAGCGGTTCTTTGGCTTGGTCATAAAGGAGAACCAAGTCTCCCTTAGCATATTGTTGAGGAATGACATACTTATCGTACTAAAACTTAACACATCATTTATTTTCTTTGATATTCGTAGAGGCATCTTGATTTTTCTCATCGAGATGCTCTAGGTATATGAGGAATTATTCAAGATCATATGTGTCACAGAGGAGCTCAATTGCTAACTTAAGGGAAGGGATTTTGCATGTAGTCGGAAGAATCAACTTCACGCCATGTACTAACTGAAAAGGAGAGAAATTGATGGAATTGTTTACCATGGTTTAGTATGCCCAAAGTGCAGGGTAAAGCATTAGAATCTAGTCAAATTTACTCTCATTGACAGTTTTTTGCAAGATGGTCTTGAGATATTTATTCACTGCCTCTACTTGTCCATTTTCCCGGGGGTATTAAGGGGAACAATGATCGTGCTTAAACCCCAATTTTGATGCTAACTCTTTCATCATTTCATTCTAAAAGTGACTTCCATGATCAATGACAATCTCTCTTGGGATTTTGAACTGGCCTATAATCTAGTTGAATATGAAGAATGTTGCACTATTACCATCAGATTTGATGGTAGGCATGGCCTCCGCCCATTTAGTAAAGTAATCCACTACCACAATAATATGTTGGTGCACCCCAACCGAGGTTGGGTTGCTTTCCATAAAATATACCACCACTTGGTGAAGGGAACAACGATTATGACTGGGTGAAGAGGGGCTAGGTGCGAGCACATTTTTTGAGAGAACACTTGGCAAGGGTGACACTTCATAACCACTTCAACAAAATCTTTAAAAATTGATGACCAAAGATAACTGGCTCGCAATATCTTTTGGGTTGTTGCAAGACCAGATAAGTGACCACCACATGCCCCACTGTGACATTCATTGAGAACAACCTCATATTAATTGTGAGTCAAGCAATGAAGTACAATATTTTCTACCCCTCGACAATACAAAATGTCGTCGAGAATAAGTTAGTTTTTTCCCTGATGACATACACGTCGTCGATCATATCTCGACAGATGTTGGGATTTATTCAAGGTTTGAAGATAGATAAAAATGTATCCTTACTAGGGGTCCAAAGATGAGATAAGGAAAATATGTTCATCCGTGAATGAATTGTCATGAAAAATGTCCTCATCTAGTCGAGGTAAGTCCGATATCAACTTCTTATACTTCACCGAAGTGAAATAGAGATCAAATTCTTGAAAAATAACAATCCACTTATTGTGTTTCACCCCTATGATACACCTGGTGAGGAAGTATTGAAATGGATTGATATCTAAAACGACGGTAGTTTTGAAACGTAATATATAATGTCGTAATCGTTGAACTGTGTGTACGATTGCCAAGGCCAGTTTCTCTAGGTGAGAGTATTTCAGTTGAGGACCAACTAGGTTTCAACTAAGATAGTAGACAATGTGCTCATGGATATCATCATCCTCCTAAACCAGAACCATACCAATCGTCCCTGGACATTGAGATATAAAGAAAATAGTCTCTACTGTATTTTGGAGGCTTTAGTAGAGGTGTTGATACCAAATATTTCTTAAGAGCATCGAAGGATTAATGCGCTCGCTCATCCTATATAAACAAAGTGTAATTATACAAAATATGCATGAAACCCTTAGTTAAATTGGCATAGGTCACTATGAACCGACACAGGAAATTAGACTTCCCTTGCAAACCTTGAAGTTTTCTAATGTTGTGCAGGGGAGGAAATCGAAGTATTTCCTCAACCTTCATAGTATCTACCATAATCCCATGATCTGACACTAAGAATACTAAAATATGGATAGACCTAACATTGAATATGCAATTGTGAGGGTTGAACTGAATGTGATAGTAATGGAATCTCTCAAATGTTAATCAAAGATGAGTGGAGTGATCTACTCTCTTGAGAGAGTGAGCAGTGAGATCATCTAGGTAAGCTTCGACAATATGCTTAATATCGTGAAAGAAAAAGGTCATTGAATGTTAGAAGGTTTCTCCGATGTTTTTAAGGGCGAAAGGCATTTTCCGGTATGCAAAAGTACCCCAAGGAAAAATACATGTCGACTTATGTTGATCCTTGGGTTTGATCTGAATTTGATTATACCCTGAAAATCCATCCATAAAAGAAAAGACTTCGCTTCCCACACACTCGTCAAGAATATGGTCAATAAAAGGAGTAGGGAGGTTATCTTTAGGACAAGACTTGTTTAGTTCTCTAAAATCCATACATACGTGAATGGTTCCTTTTTTATTATTTATGAGAATGAGGTTGGACACCCATTCAGTCAAGGGAACTGGGTAGATGAAATCAACATTATGTAGCTTGTCGACCTCTACCTTAATAGTAGGGGCCCTCCTAGGATTAACATCTCTAAGACATTGTGGAATAGGTTTATTATCCACATAGTTTTTAGTCTCATGTTCGACAATGCTTGGGTCGATCCCTTGGATCTCTTCATATGACCAAGTTAAAATATCACATAATTCTTTGAATTGATCGGTGTAGATCTAAATTTCTTTAGGCAAACAATCTGCACCGATATATACATTCTCAATTTTTCTAGGAACACGAGAGATGTTTTTTTCCCTCGACCAAGTTTTGGATAACCTTGGTCGTATTTTGACCATTTTTGGGACTTCGACATGTTGGTCGAAGACGGAACACTCGGGAAAAGTGAATATCGCAGGAAATTGCCCCCTTTTGCGAGATTTTTGGGTTTAGGGTTTATGTAACGGGTATGGGATGTCAGCCCATGGGTTTACCCATGCTTAGGCCTCATTTTTCATGTATAAATAAGTAGCTATGCGATGTAATAAATGGTGATGGCTTAGTGATAATGTTATCTATGTGAAAGAAGATGTGTTAAGGCTTGTAGAGCTAAGTGCAAGTGTTTTGTAAGTGCTTTGTGCACAAACTGTGTAAAGGATTGGTGCTTGGACCTAACTCGGGGAAGGAGGATATGGCAAGGTACGCCCATATCTCCTCTCTTATGTAGAGTGGGCTTTGTGGGTTGGTGCCTGTAAGGATATTAAAGAAGCTAATAAATAATAAGAAGAGTTGGTGGACGTAGCCCCACACTGGGGTGAACCATGCATATCTTGTGTTATTGTGCTTTGTGCTATTCTATTCTTGTATTTTCTTAGTGCATTGTTATGATAGATAGATCTATGAATTATTAACTACTTTATGATTTGACTGAATGTTAGATATGTTTTGATGATATGTGTTGAATGGTTAGATATGCTTAGATATTGATTAATATTGTGATGTTCTATAATTAGGGCTTTAACCTACGATGTGAAAAAGGGTTAAATACTAATGAATGTTAACTGCTAAGTTCTTTATTAAGTGTTGTAATCACAGATCTGTGCCCTAGCTAGTTTGTAGACACTTGAGTCCTGCAACCCCCCTACCTCTACCTCGAGTGAGACTTCATTTTCTTCGTAGGTGTTGCCGAAAGGGTCGAGAGTTAGAGTTTTGCTGGTGCATTGTTGAAGCGTTGAATCCTGGGTTTTCCCGTGTACCAACAAATGGTTTCATTGCTAGGACCTAGACTTGTGAAGCTTTGTGCTAAGAAAGGAACCAGATCTGAAGAAAAGAGGTAAGATTTTAAAGCTTTGTGCTCTGGTAAAGGTAAGATAAGTGGAAATTTTTTCTTTGAAAGTATGAATCTAGGTATGTTGGATAGATTTTGTCCTACTCTAAAAACTAGGGAACAACTAGAAGAAAGAAGATTTGATATGAATAGATCTGAAATAAATAGTGAAAGATATGTTATTCCTATGCATAGAAAGAATTTTTGGAATAACAAATGGATGTAGTATCCTAGAAAGAATTTTTTGCAATTCCATCACTATGATCCTAATGCGCATTACAAGAAAGGTTGGGGATCATTTAATAGAAAGAGAGGATTGACTCTTTGTTATATTTGTAGAAGACCGGGACATCTTGCTAAGGAATTCCCTCGTAGAGTTCCTACTTGTCTTTGTTGTAAAGTTGTTGGTCATGAAGTTTTGGATTTCCCTAGAATGATTGATAAGGTTGAAAAGATGAATATGAGACAAGAAAACTATGAATAAGGTCAAGAGACTAAGGATGTTCTAGAGCACTAGAAAGAATCAGAGGCTATATTATTANGCGTATGACCACTAGCATGATCCATGAATCCTAAGTAAAATGAAGACTCTGTTGACATCTTCCAACCAATGGAAAACTTGATAAGCAAGTTGATGATAGGAAGGAAAATATGTATATACACTAAGATACACTAGTATACAAAAGTCACGCCCAAGATTGAGGGCTCAAGCGTAATACCTTTTATGGTAGAGCCCATTTCTAGGATCATGCAACATATTCCCTTCATAATATTCTAATTCATAAGATACTTTCTCTAAGACACGTCGCATGATATAAGGATTGTGCCACAGGGGGTTGAACTTGCCTGCCCCCAGCGGTTCTTTGGCTTGGTCATAAAGGAGAACCAAGTCTCCCTTAGCATATTGTTGAGGAATGACATACTTATCGTACTAAAACTTAACACATCATTTATTTTCTTTGATATTCGTAGAGGCATCTTGATTTTTCTCATCGAGATGCTCTAGGTATATGAGGAATTATTCAAGATCATATGTGTCACAGAGGAGCTCAATTGCTAACTTAAGGGAAGGGATTTTGCATGTAGTCGGAAGAATCAACTTCACGCCATGTACTAACTGAAAAGGAGAGAAATTGATGGAATTGTTTACCATGGTTTAGTATGCCCAAAGTGCAGGGTAAAGCATTAGAATCTAGTCAAATTTACTCTCATTGACAGTTTTTTGCAAGATGGTCTTGAGATATTTATTCACTGCCTCTACTTGTCCATTTTCCCGGGGGTATTAAGGGGAACAATGATCGTGCTTAAACCCCAATTTTGATGCTAACTCTTTCATCATTTCATTCTAAAAGTGACTTCCATGATCAATGACAATCTCTCTTGGGATTTTGAACTGGCCTATAATCTAGTTGAATATGAAGAATGTTGCACTATTACCATCAGATTTGATGGTAGGCATGGCCTCCGCCCATTTAGTAAAGTAATCCACTACCACAATAATATGTTGGTGCACCCCAACCGAGGTTGGGTTGCTTTCCATAAAATATACCACCACTTGGTGAAGGGAACAACGATTATGACTGGGTGAAGAGGGGCTAGGTGCGAGCACATTTTTTGAGAGAACACTTGGCAAGGGTGACACTTCATAACCACTTCAACAAAATCTTTAAAAATTGATGACCAAAGATAACTGGCTCGCAATATCTTTTGGGTTGTTGCAAGACCAGATAAGTGACCACCACATGCCCCACTGTGACATTCATTGAGAACAACCTCATATTAATTGTGAGTCAAGCAATGAAGTACAATATTTTCTACCCCTCGACAATACAAAATGTCGTCGAGAATAAGTTAGTTTTTTCCCTGATGACATACACGTCGTCGATCATATCTCGACAGATGTTGGGATTTATTCAAGGTTTGAAGATAGATAAAAATGTATCCTTACTAGGGGTCCAAAGATGAGATAAGGAAAATATGTTCATCCGTGAATGAATTGTCATGAAAAATGTCCTCATCTAGTCGAGGTAAGTCCGATATCAACTTCTTATACTTCACCGAAGTGAAATAGAGATCAAATTCTTGAAAAATAACAATCCACTTATTGTGTTTCACCCCTATGATACACCTGGTGAGGAAGTATTGAAATGGATTGATATCTAAAACGACGGTAGTTTTGAAACGTAATATATAATGTCGTAATCGTTGAACTGTGTGTACGATTGCCAAGGCCAGTTTCTCTAGGTGAGAGTATTTCAGTTGAGGACCAACTAGGTTTCAACTAAGATAGTAGACAATGTGCTCATGGATATCATCATCCTCCTAAACCAGAACCATACCAATCGTCCCTGGACATTGAGATATAAAGAAAATAGTCTCTACTGTATTTTGGAGGCTTTAGTAGAGGTGTTGATACCAAATATTTCTTAAGAGCATCGAAGGATTAATGCGCTCGCTCATCCTATATAAACAAAGTGTAATTATACAAAATATGCATGAAACCCTTAGTTAAATTGGCATAGGTCACTATGAACCGACACAGGAAATTAGACTTCCCTTGCAAACCTTGAAGTTTTCTAATGTTGTGCAGGGGAGGAAATCGAAGTATTTCCTCAACCTTCATAGTATCTACCATAATCCCATGATCTGACACTAAGAATACTAAAATATGGATAGACCTAACATTGAATATGCAATTGTGAGGGTTGAACTGAATGTGATAGTAATGGAATCTCTCAAATGTTAATCAAAGATGAGTGGAGTGATCTACTCTCTTGAGAGAGTGAGCAGTGAGATCATCTAGGTAAGCTTCGACAATATGCTTAATATCGTGAAAGAAAAAGGTCATTGAATGTTAGAAGGTTTCTCCGATGTTTTTAAGGGCGAAAGGCATTTTCCGGTATGCAAAAGTACCCCAAGGAAAAATACATGTCGACTTATGTTGATCCTTGGGTTTGATCTGAATTTGATTATACCCTGAAAATCCATCCATAAAAGAAAAGACTTCGCTTCCCACACACTCGTCAAGAATATGGTCAATAAAAGGAGTAGGGAGGTTATCTTTAGGACAAGACTTGTTTAGTTCTCTAAAATCCATACATACGTGAATGGTTCCTTTTTTATTATTTATGAGAATGAGGTTGGACACCCATTCAGTCAAGGGAACTGGGTAGATGAAATCAACATTATGTAGCTTGTCGACCTCTACCTTAATAGTAGGGGCCCTCCTAGGATTAACATCTCTAAGACATTGTGGAATAGGTTTATTATCCACATAGTTTTTAGTCTCATGTTCGACAATGCTTGGGTCGATCCCTTGGATCTCTTCATATGACCAAGTTAAAATATCACATAATTCTTTGAATTGATCGGTGTAGATCTAAATTTCTTTAGGCAAACAATCTGCACCGATATATACATTCTCAATTTTTCTAGGAACACGAGAGATGTTTTTTTCCCTCGACCAAGTTTTGGATAACCTTGGTCGTATTTTGACCATTTTTGGGACTTCGACATGTTGGTCGAAGACGGAACACTCGGGAAAAGTGAATATCGCAGGAAATTGCCCCCTTTTGCGAGATTTTTGGGTTTAGGGTTTATGTAACGGGTATGGGATGTCAGCCCATGGGTTTACCCATGCTTAGGCCTCATTTTTCATGTATAAATAAGTAGCTATGCGATGTAATAAATGGCGATGGCTTAGTGATAATGTTATCTATGTGAAAGAAGATGTGTTAAGGCTTGTAGAGCTAAGTGCAAGTATTTTGTAAGTGCTTTGTGCAAAAACTGTGTAAAGGATTGGTGCTTGGACCTAACTCAGGGAAGGAGGATATGGCAAGGTGCGCCCAGATCTCCTCTCTTATGTAGAGAGGGCTTTGTGGGTTGGTGCCTGTAAGGAGATTAAAGAAGCTAATAAATAATAAGAAGAGTTGGTGGACGTAGCCCCACACTGGGGTGAACCATGCATATCTTGTGTTATTGTGCTTTGTGCTATTCTATTCTTGTATTTTGTTAGTGCATTGTTATGATAGATAGATCTATGAATTATTAAGTACTTTATGATTTGACTGAATGTTAGATATGTTTTGATGATATGTGTTGAATGGTTAGATATGGTTAGATATTGATTAATATTGTGATGTTCTATAATTAGGGCTTTAACCTACGATGTGAAAAAGGGTTAAATACTAATGAATGTTAACTGCTAAGTTCTCTATTAAGTGTTGTAATCACAGATCTGTGCCCCAGCTAGTTTGTAGACACTTGAGTCCTGCAACCCCCCTACCTCTACCTCGAGTGAGACTTCATTTTCTTCGCAGGTGTTGCCGAAAGGGTCGAGAGTTAGAGTTTTGTTGGTGCATTGTTGAAGCGTTGAATCCTGGGTTTTCCCGTGTACCAACAAATGGTTTCATTGCTAGGACCTAGACTTGTGAAGCTTTGTGCTAAGAAAGGAACCAGATCTGAAGAAAAGAGGTAAGATTTTAAAGCTTTGTGCTCTGGTAAAGGTAAGATAAGTGGAAATTTTTTCTTTGAAAGTATGAATCTAGGTATGTTGGATAGATTTTGTCCTACTCTAAAAACTAGGGAACAACTAGAAGAAAGAAGATTTGATATGAATAGATCTGAAATAAATAGTGAAAGATATGTTATTCCTATGCATAGAAAGAATTTTTGGAATAACAAATGGATGTAGTATCCTAGAAAGAATTTTTTGCAATTCCATCACTATGATCCTAATGCGCATTACAAGAAAGGTTGGGGATCATTTAATAGAAAGAGAGGATTGACTCTTTGTTATATTTGTAGAAGACCGGGACATCTTGCTAAGGAATTCCCTCGTAGAGTTCCTACTTGTCTTTGTTGTAAAGTTGTTGGTCATGAAGTTTTGGATTTCCCTAGAATGATTGATAAGGTTGAAAAGATGAATATGAGACAAGAAAACTATGAATAAGGTCAAGAGACTAAGGATGTTCTAGAGCACTAGAAAGAATCAGAGGCTATATTATTACAGATGAAAGAAAAATTAAATGATCACAGAGACATCAATTTACCAGAGATCTTAAAAGAGAAGTAGTGCATAGAAACAAGAATAGGAGACTTCGACATAGATTGTGTTCTAGATGAAGAAACAAAGGTGAATATTATGCTAGAAAGTACTTGGGAAATTTTGGGAAAGCTTGTTATGATTCCTTCATTGGGAGGGATAGGGTTGTTTAAAGGAAAGATGATAACTCTATTTGGAAGACTTGCTCATGTACCTATGATAGCCCATGGAACATCGACAAAAGAAGAATTTGAGGTCATTAAGTTTGTTAAGAACACCGCACCTTTTGCACTTTTGTTAGGAAGGACCTAGATTGAGAAAGATCACACCCAAAGGAAAGAAGAGAAGGAAGCCATAGGAAAGAAAAAGCAATAATTAAGGGAATTCATAGCCAAGAAAATAGAACGACTAATAGAAGAACCAGAGGACAAGTCGAAGCAACTGAGTTGAATAGACCTAGTTGTCGAAGTTAAAAGAATGGAAGAAGGTTTAAAGAACCTATCCATGTAGGAGAGAAGAGCACCTAATCTAGAAACAGTAAGAGAAGAAGTATTACCCTCGAACACTATGAAAGATCCTCAACAGTGAGAAATTAATTTTCTAGGAGAGGATAAGAACAAGAATGGAAAGAGGAATCCAGAGACGCAGTTCACAAGAAAGAAAGAAAGAAAGCTCAGTAAGAAGAAAGAAAAGATAGAACAATTGCAGGAGGTTCAAGAGAGGAATTTATAGAAGGAAGGCTTGCAGAACTTAAACCTTGCCGGAATAGCAGAACAACACTGACTGGCACTTCTCCACAGTGAAACTATATGACTGTTAGAGGCATCCCAACCATTAGAACGACGGTCCAGAATGGATAGAAATGCAGTTATTGTCGAAAAGATTTCCATTAGACCATTGGGATCACGCCACAATGGATGGAATCATATTGATTGAGGCATTCCTGGCCATTGGGGAAGTTTGTTACGACGTTGCTTATTTATTTCGTCGAATACCTCACTGGGGACACTTTTGCAAACTGAGAAATTCAAGCTAAAAGAAATCTAATTGCTATCATGCTATGCTTTTGAGACCTCACCATCTACTTTTCTTACCTTGAGATATCTAATCACATTCGTGTTTGTTGGACGAACGCAACTCAATAGAGAAGTATGTGGAGGAGATCCTGATAGACCTTATGGCTGAGAAGGTCATGTCTGCAGGAGTACAAGCCTCATCGACGAGAGGATTGCAAGCATCCCCATCGACTGCACGTCGACCTGGGCCATCCAGAACCACAAAATATTAAAGAAGCAAGCATCACAACAACCTGGCGAATGCGAAGCTCATTCCATTGGTATTGCTCGACTACATCCCACCTCTGGATGGTGCGGTTAGTCGTGACAGGGTCCTGAGAGATTTCTAGTATATACTGATCATTGGGTACCTCCCGAAGGGGATACACATGGTTGGAATGCATTTGGGATAGATTCTGATGCTCAAGATCAATGATTTAAACTTAGGAGACTGCAAGAATTATGGAATGCTTGCACCACCTATATACCTGACAAAGACAAATGGGAAGAATCCGAGGATAGTTCCCCAGTCGTGGACCATGGACATCGCGAGATCAATGATCCTTAATGTGATGAAGATACCACACTTCGACAGAAATTAGGAGGTTAACGTGTGCGTTAAACTCCTCCTGTCGTGCTTCCATGGAGGGTAGTTGTGGTTGGATAGAAGCATTACTGTAGATCTAGCGTTGATCCATGGGATCACTAGATTGAGCATGAAGGGACCGAAACCTCAAGTTTTTTACCTAGGGAAGGCTGTAGATCGCTCCCTGGAATAGCAGATCAAGGAGACATATGGCGATGTGGAGAAGGGAAAGAGAGGCTACAAGGTAGCCTCCATCCAAAATGGCATAGTGTGCCTAGCTTATCAGTTGATATCACGAAAGATCATCAGGAAGAATAGACCAACGCAAGTTATGGGGTTCGTCGTCGACCTCACAAGAAAATGCATCGAAGGGATGCAGATGAACTGGGAGAGCTACCTCATCAACTAGTTGGAGCAGGATTGTTGTGAAGCACACGACCAGGGCTACGAGTTTCACTTCAGTTGGTTATTGATTCTTGTTGCCTTTGTCTCTTGGGAGATGCTAGAGGGAGCGACCTTCCCAAAATTCGAGCCATCCAAACCACTAGCCATGAGGTTCACCACCTTGTGGTACTCAAGCAATATGGTGAACTAGTGGCAGTCGAACATTTTATTCCACACATACTATCTACAACTCATGCGAGCCATTGAGTTATTCCCCTGAATGCCTTTGAATACACTCCATATGTTCAGGCCACTTGTGGAGTTCCACATAGACCAACACTTTATATATATCATTGCGCATAGGGATGAAAGAAAAGAAGAGTTGCAGTCGTATTACAAATTAATCGATGAAGAAATGGAGGAGATAACCAACGAATGGTCGACTGAATTCCTTGTACCAATTGAGAAGACAGAGCTCTCCGAACTTGATATCATCAAAAGTCCTTTGGTCACCCGAGAACAATATGATCGACTGAGCAATGCCAGGAAGAAGAAGAAGTAGGAAGAGGTGTAGGAGATAAATAGTGCATCGGAGGAAACTGTGTCCGAGTCACTTGGAGGAGGAGGAGATTACAAAGTAGACCAAGAAGAGGATGAAGGGGAAGAAGACAAGTAGGAAAAGGTCAAAGTGACATCGCCTAAAGATCCCCTTACAGAGGCCAAGACGTCAAAGAAAAGGAAGGTTTCTTCGAAGACACCCACTGTGCGGAAGAAGGCACGAGCCAATAAACCTCAATCACAGAACATACTCATGGTGGATGATATTGACCTCATCATCGTAGTTGTATCAGATACCTCGGAGGAAATTTTGGAGCGAAACAAAGCCAAACAGGAGACAATGTATGACAGGATCGAGGCAAAGCTCAAAGGGGTACAACAGGCTCTCTATTTGAGCTGTGCAGTGTCTACTAGGTCATTGTCATCAAGGGGTATAGAAGTGGGAGATGAGCCTACCCAACTACACAGATTAGCAGATGCGACAGAGGCTCACCTTCATCAAGTACAGGAGGAAACTGAACAGGCCAGAGGCCTTGAAGCAAGGAAAGGAGGAATCCCTAGAGCAACTTCGGGTTGTGCAGCAAGAGAAAGATGACCTCTGAGCGAAGTTTGAAGAGGACAGAGAGAAGATCCAGAGAGAGAAAGACTAGTTGCTCACAACGCAAATTGGAGTTATAGAAGCAATAACTAGATCACTTTGCTCTGTGTCAAGCTTGGCATAGATGGAAGCAGAGACAACTGAATGAAAAGTGGGGAATCTCATTGAATCCATTCAGCTGCTTCACTCATGAGTAGCAGAGATGGAATTGCAAGCAGTGCCAAGCACTCCGCAGGAAGTGCGAGATCAGAGGGAAGAAATTGTCAGGAGCACAGTAGAAAGAATCAAGGCATTGGCCTTAGAATGTAAGCAATTGAGTACCAGAAGTGCGCAAACCTATGAGGGCCTGGAAGAAGATCCAGAGCTAAGGACATTGGAGGCACAACTCCAGGAGGTGAAGCAACAAGCACCAACAGTGCAAGTGTAGCTAAAGCTGCTTACAAAAATGAAGAAGATGAAAAGGTCACAGGAGGTGCACGCAGTTCAACAATATGTCAATTCCATCTAGAGTAGAGTCATGGAAGAGACCCAGAGAATTCATCCGGTGCAGGATGGAGCCTACACCATTTTTAAAGAGATCGAGGGAAAAGGTTCACAGCTGGAACAAGTGGTCACCACAGTGGAACAACGCTTGGAAGGGCCTGTCACCGATCAAGTCATTTAGGAGTTCATTATGTAGGAGGCTCTAGCGAAGCAACAAGTAGAGGCAACTTGAGCCAATCTTGAGGCCTTTGAAGAAGAATTACCCAGATCAGAGTGACTCAGGATGAGTCACAGGTGAGTGTTGGGGGCCTGTTGGCCCTCGACCAAGTTTTGGATAACCTTGGACATATTTTGACCATTTTTGGGACTTCGACAGGCTGGTCGAAGATGGAGCACCCAGTTGAAGAGGATATCATGGGATCTAGCCCCCTTTCGTGATCTTTTCGTGTTTAGTTTTTATGTTATGGGTATGGGATGTCGTCCCATGGTTTTACCCATGTTTAGGCCTCATTTGTAATGTATAAATAAGTATCTAGGCGATGTAGGAAATGTCGATGGCTTAGTGCTAATGTTAGCTATGTGTAATAACATGTGTTAAGGCTTGTAGAGCTAAGTGCAAGTGTTTTGTAAGTGATTTGTGCACATACTATGTAAAGTCTTGGTGCTTGGACCTAACTTGGGGAAGGAGTATCTAGCGAGGTGCGCGTAGATCACATGTCCTATGCGGAGTGAGATTTGTGGCTTGGTGCCTATAAAGAGATTGAAGAAGCTAATAAAGAAGAAGAAGAGTTGGTGGACGTATCCCCACACGAGGGTGAACCACATATATCCTGTGTTATTGTGCTTTGTGCTATATTTTTCTTGTTTTTCCTTAGTGCACTATTATGATAGATAGATCTATGAATGCTTAAGTACTTTACGATGTGAATGAATGTTAGATTTTCTTTAATGCTATGTGTTGAATGGTTAGATATGCTTAGATCTTCATTAATATTGTGTTGTTTTGTAATTAGTGTTTTAACCTGCGATGTGAATAAGGATTAAAGACTAATGAATGTTAATTGATAAGTGCTATGTTAAGTGTTGTAATCAAAGATCTGTGTCCCAACTAGGTTCTAGACACTTGATTCCTACAACCCCCCTGCCTCTACCTCGAGTGAGACTTCATCTGCTTCACAGGTGTTTCCGAAAGGGTCGGTAGTTAGGGTTTTGTTGGTGCGTTGTTGAAGCATTGAACCCTAGGTCTGCCCCTATGCAACATATGTCAATCGTGACAGTAGGAGAAATATTCACCATGTTTCCCTCGACATAAATACCATGTGTATCTAATGGAACCATGGAGTGATCGACCATATCACTCAAGGTATATCTAAAGTTATCATGCTCAATNTGGTGCATTGTTGAAGCGTTGAATCCTGGGTTTTCCCGTGTACCAACAAATGGTTTCATTGCTAGGACCTAGACTTGTGAAGCTTTGTGCTAAGAAAGGAACCAGATCTGAAGAAAAGAGGTAAGATTTTAAAGCTTTGTGCTCTGGTAAAGGTAAGATAAGTGGAAATTTTTTCTTTGAAAGTATGAATCTAGGTATGTTGGATAGATTTTGTCCTACTCTAAAAACTAGGGAACAACTAGAAGAAAGAAGATTTGATATGAATAGATCTGAAATAAATAGTGAAAGATATGTTATTCCTATGCATAGAAAGAATTTTTGGAATAACAAATGGATGTAGTATCCTAGAAAGAATTTTTTGCAATTCCATCACTATGATCCTAATGCGCATTACAAGAAAGGTTGGGGATCATTTAATAGAAAGAGAGGATTGACTCTTTGTTATATTTGTAGAAGACCGGGACATCTTGCTAAGGAATTCCCTCGTAGAGTTCCTACTTGTCTTTGTTGTAAAGTTGTTGGTCATGAAGTTTTGGATTTCCCTAGAATGATTGATAAGGTTGAAAAGATGAATATGAGACAAGAAAACTATGAATAAGGTCAAGAGACTAAGGATGTTCTAGAGCACTAGAAAGAATCAGAGGCTATATTATTATAGATGAAAGAAAAATTAAATGATCACAGAGACATCAATTTACCAAAGATCTTAAAAGAGAAGTAGTGCATAGAAACAAGAATAGGAGACTTCGACATAGATTGTGTTCTAGATGAAGAAACAAAGGTGAATATTATGCTAGAAAATACTTGGGAAATTTTGGGAAAGCTTGTTATGATTCCTTCATTGGGAGGGATAGGGTTGTTTAAAGGAAATATGATAACTCTATTTGGAAGACTTGCTCATGTACCTATGATAGCCCATGGAACATTGACAAAAGAAGAATTTGAGGTCATTAAGTTTGTTAAGAACACTGCACCTTTTGCACTTTTATTAGGAAGGACCTAGATTGAGAAAGATCACACCCAAAGGAAAGAAGAGAAGGAAGCCATAGGAAAGAAAAAGCAATAATTAAGGGAATTCATAGCCAAGAAAATAGAACGACTAATAGAAGAACCAGAGGACAAGTCGAAGCAACTGAGTTGAATAGACCTAGTTGTCGAAGTTAAAAGAATGGAAGAAGGTTTAAAGAACCTATCCATGTAGGAGAGAAGAGCACCTAATCTAGAAACAGTAAGAGAAGAAGTATTACCCTCGAACACTATGAAAGATCCTCAACAGTGAGAAATTAATTTTCTAGGAGAGGATAAGAACAAGAATGGAAAGAGGAATCCAGAGACGCAGTTCACAAGAAAGAAAGAAAGAAAGCTCAGTAAGAAGAAAGAAAAGATAGAACAATTGCAGGAGGTTCAAGAGAGGAATTTATAGAAGGAAGGCTTGCAGAACTTAAACCTTGCCGGAATAGCAGAACAACACTGACTGGCACTTCTCCACAGTGAAACTATATGACTGTTAGAGGCATCCCAACCATTAGAACGACGGTCCAGAATGGATAGAAATGCAGTTATTGTCGAAAAGATTTCCATTAGACCATTGGGATCACGCCACAATGGATGGAATCATATTGATTGAGGCATTCCTGGCCATTGGGGAAGTTTGTTACGACGTTGCTTATTTATTTCGTCGAATACCTCACTGGGGACACTTTTGCAAACTGAGAAATTCAAGCTAAAAGAAATCTAATTGCTATCATGCTATGCTTTTGAGACCTCACCATCTACTTTTCTTACCTTGAGATATCTAATCACATTCGTGTTTGTTGGACGAACGCAACTCAATAGAGAAGTATGTGGAGGAGATCCTGATAGACCTTATGGCTGAGAAGGTCATGTCTGCAGGAGTACAAGCCTCATCGACGAGAGGATTGCAAGCATCCCCATCGACTGCACGTCGACCTGGGCCATCCAGAACCACAAAATATTAAAGAAGCAAGCATCACAACAACCTGGCGAATGCGAAGCTCATTCCATTGGTATTGCTCGACTACATCCCACCTCTGGATGGTGCGGTTAGTCGTGACAGGGTCCTGAGAGATTTCTAGTATATACTGATCATTGGGTACCTCCCGAAGGGGATACACATGGTTGGAATGCATTTGGGATAGATTCTGATGCTCAAGATCAATGATTTAAACTTAGGAGACTGCAAGAATTATGGAATGCTTGCACCACCTATATACCTGACAAAGACAAATGGGAAGAATCCGAGGATAGTTCCCCAGTCGTGGACCATGGACATCGCGAGATCAATGATCCTTAATGTGATGAAGATACCACACTTCGACAGAAATTAGGAGGTTAACGTGTGCGTTAAACTCCTCCTGTCGTGCTTCCATGGAGGGTAGTTGTGGTTGGATAGAAGCATTACTGTAGATCTAGCGTTGATCCATGGGATCACTAGATTGAGCATGAAGGGACCGAAACCTCAAGTTTTTTACCTAGGGAAGGCTGTAGATCGCTCCCTGGAATAGCAGATCAAGGAGACATATGGCGATGTGGAGAAGGGAAAGAGAGGCTACAAGGTAGCCTCCATCCAAAATGGCATAGTGTGCCTAGCTTATCAGTTGATATCACGAAAGATCATCAGGAAGAATAGACCAACGCAAGTTATGGGGTTCGTCGTCGACCTCACAAGAAAATGCATCGAAGGGATGCAGATGAACTGGGAGAGCTACCTCATCAACTAGTTGGAGCAGGATTGTTGTGAAGCACACGACCAGGGCTACGAGTTTCACTTCAGTTGGTTATTGATTCTTGTTGCCTTTGTCTCTTGGGAGATGCTAGAGGGAGCGACCTTCCCAAAATTCGAGCCATCCAAACCACTAGCCATGAGGTTCACCACCTTGTGGTACTCAAGCAATATGGTGAACTAGTGGCAGTCGAACATTTTATTCCACACATACTATCTACAACTCATGCGAGCCATTGAGTTATTCCCCTGAATGCCTTTGAATACACTCCATATGTTCAGGCCACTTGTGGAGTTCCACATAGACCAACACTTTATATATATCATTGCGCATAGGGATGAAAGAAAAGAAGAGTTGCAGTCGTATTACAAATTAATCGATGAAGAAATGGAGGAGATAACCAACGAATGGTCGACTGAATTCCTTGTACCAATTGAGAAGACAGAGCTCTCCGAACTTGATATCATCAAAAGTCCTTTGGTCACCCGAGAACAATATGATCGACTGAGCAATGCCAGGAAGAAGAAGAAGTAGGAAGAGGTGTAGGAGATAAATAGTGCATCGGAGGAAACTGTGTCCGAGTCACTTGGAGGAGGAGGAGATTACAAAGTAGACCAAGAAGAGGATGAAGGGGAAGAAGACAAGTAGGAAAAGGTCAAAGTGACATCGCCTAAAGATCCCCTTACAGAGGCCAAGACGTCAAAGAAAAGGAAGGTTTCTTCGAAGACACCCACTGTGCGGAAGAAGGCACGAGCCAATAAACCTCAATCACAGAACATACTCATGGTGGATGATATTGACCTCATCATCGTAGTTGTATCAGATACCTCGGAGGAAATTTTGGAGCGAAACAAAGCCAAACAGGAGACAATGTATGACAGGATCGAGGCAAAGCTCAAAGGGGTACAACAGGCTCTCTATTTGAGCTGTGCAGTGTCTACTAGGTCATTGTCATCAAGGGGTATAGAAGTGGGAGATGAGCCTACCCAACTACACAGATTAGCAGATGCGACAGAGGCTCACCTTCATCAAGTACAGGAGGAAACTGAACAGGCCAGAGGCCTTGAAGCAAGGAAAGGAGGAATCCCTAGAGCAACTTCGGGTTGTGCAGCAAGAGAAAGATGACCTCTGAGCGAAGTTTGAAGAGGACAGAGAGAAGATCCAGAGAGAGAAAGACTAGTTGCTCACAACGCAAATTGGAGTTATAGAAGCAATAACTAGATCACTTTGCTCTGTGTCAAGCTTGGCATAGATGGAAGCAGAGACAACTGAATGAAAAGTGGGGAATCTCATTGAATCCATTCAGCTGCTTCACTCATGAGTAGCAGAGATGGAATTGCAAGCAGTGCCAAGCACTCCGCAGGAAGTGCGAGATCAGAGGGAAGAAATTGTCAGGAGCACAGTAGAAAGAATCAAGGCATTGGCCTTAGAATGTAAGCAATTGAGTACCAGAAGTGCGCAAACCTATGAGGGCCTGGAAGAAGATCCAGAGCTAAGGACATTGGAGGCACAACTCCAGGAGGTGAAGCAACAAGCACCAACAGTGCAAGTGTAGCTAAAGCTGCTTACAAAAATGAAGAAGATGAAAAGGTCACAGGAGGTGCACGCAGTTCAACAATATGTCAATTCCATCTAGAGTAGAGTCATGGAAGAGACCCAGAGAATTCATCCGGTGCAGGATGGAGCCTACACCATTTTTAAAGAGATCGAGGGAAAAGGTTCACAGCTGGAACAAGTGGTCACCACAGTGGAACAACGCTTGGAAGGGCCTGTCACCGATCAAGTCATTTAGGAGTTCATTATGTAGGAGGCTCTAGCGAAGCAACAAGTAGAGGCAACTTGAGCCAATCTTGAGGCCTTTGAAGAAGAATTACCCAGATCAGAGTGACTCAGGATGAGTCACAGGTGAGTGTTGGGGGCCTGTTGGCCCTCGACCAAGTTTTGGATAACCTTGGACATATTTTGACCATTTTTGGGACTTCGACAGGCTGGTCGAAGATGGAGCACCCAGTTGAAGAGGATATCATGGGATCTAGCCCCCTTTCGTGATCTTTTCGTGTTTAGTTTTTATGTTATGGGTATGGGATGTCGTCCCATGGTTTTACCCATGTTTAGGCCTCATTTGTAATGTATAAATAAGTATCTAGGCGATGTAGGAAATGTCGATGGCTTAGTGCTAATGTTAGCTATGTGTAATAACATGTGTTAAGGCTTGTAGAGCTAAGTGCAAGTGTTTTGTAAGTGATTTGTGCACATACTATGTAAAGTCTTGGTGCTTGGACCTAACTTGGGGAAGGAGTATCTAGCGAGGTGCGCGTAGATCACATGTCCTATGCGGAGTGAGATTTGTGGCTTGGTGCCTATAAAGAGATTGAAGAAGCTAATAAAGAAGAAGAAGAGTTGGTGGACGTATCCCCACACGAGGGTGAACCACATATATCCTGTGTTATTGTGCTTTGTGCTATATTTTTCTTGTTTTTCCTTAGTGCACTATTATGATAGATAGATCTATGAATGCTTAAGTACTTTACGATGTGAATGAATGTTAGATTTTCTTTAATGCTATGTGTTGAATGGTTAGATATGCTTAGATCTTCATTAATATTGTGTTGTTTTGTAATTAGTGTTTTAACCTGCGATGTGAATAAGGATTAAAGACTAATGAATGTTAATTGATAAGTGCTATGTTAAGTGTTGTAATCAAAGATCTGTGTCCCAACTAGGTTCTAGACACTTGATTCCTACAACCCCCCTGCCTCTACCTCGAGTGAGACTTCATCTGCTTCACAGGTGTTTCCGAAAGGGTCGGTAGTTAGGGTTTTGTTGGTGCGTTGTTGAAGCATTGAACCCTAGGTCTGCCCCTATGCAACATATGTCAATCGTGACAGTAGGAGAAATATTCACCATGTTTCCCTCGACATAAATACCATGTGTATCTAATGGAACCATGGAGTGATCGACCATATCACTCAAGGTATATCTAAAGTTATCATGCTCAAT
>JZKD02S1917348.1:43022-53327 GCA_000966675.3 Picea glauca
CTCTCACCTATTCAATTCTACTTCCTCTTTAGGTTCTTGGAGTCCTTTGATGGATGGATATTGGACTCTCCTTGCTTGTGGATCAAACAATCTCGAAAAAGATGGTTGAACGCGATGGGATGCCATAACATTCTTCTCAATTTTAACAACAACAACCAAGGAAGCATCCAAAGTAAGCAGGTCCTTTTCCCTGAGAAAAAGAGCAAACATTCCATTAAATGACTTAAAATAATATAACAATGCTATAGCAACATTGGGTCTAATAGTAAGAAGAATCCTATAATAGAGTTTAAAAAACAGTGTTGAACTTGGACACACTTTCATTTTCCTCCTTGCGGATGGAAGAAAATGCATCTTAACAAAAAGGAGTTATCTTGTTTGTATGCCCATTGCTTAGTGAACTTTCGCTGGAAAGAGTCCCATTCATCAATGGAACGAGCTGGAAGTGCCTTATACCATGCTCGGCATCCCCCTCCAGGGTTTGCACGAACATCTTCATGACCACATCCTCATGCTCAACTCTCAAGTCATTGATGAATTTCAGGAAAGCATTGAGGTGATCTTCGACTGTGATAGCATTGTTCCCTGTGAACTTCGGAAGATGATCACGATATTCCCCTGTTGGTAAAGCATGAGGTTGTCCCTGAATGGGAGTTAGATTTAATGATGCATATACAGTCAAAGAAAAACGAACTACTTTCCCAACCATGATATGAGCAAGATTTGGAAATGAAACACTAGGAGATAAAGGGACAAAAGATACAGTTACCAAAGTCGATGATATACTTACCACAGTGCTGTTGGTTGTGATAAGTGGGAAAGTAACCTTGGTCGTGGATACAACAGCAGTGCCAACTGTTAAGATCGATGTGATCCCAGGTGTCAAAGTCGTTTGTTCCGAAGCAACTGTTCAGGTTCATTGAGAGCCAGAAGTAAACCCTGAGTTGGATCAAATCTGGGTGATTTCCTTGAATTCTCCAGTGGAGCCGACCCTATAAAATATGGAGTTGCAAGGTGAGTTTGAAAATAAAATAAAAATGAAAGCACTCACTGATGTCATTAAGATTTGCTTTAACTTTCAAAGTCACAAGTTCACCGATGTCATTAATATTTGCAAGGATTGACGACTAATCGCCGACAAAAACGTGAATTTGTTAGCACTAATTTTCGCACTATTGAAAGCTGAAATGATTCTGGAAAAATCTGCAAAGGAAACTATTGTAACTTTTAGGAAAATCTGCCCAGTGTGTCACCGACAAATTTCCTCTCCGTTTGGTTTGGTACTTTCCAACCAATGTGTCCCTAGACTTGCATGCGCTTTCTACACTGTAGATATGCAAAATAAACAAACAAAACTAGCATGCAAAAGTTTCCTTTTGGCTAGGGACCATGCTGCCAAAATTTTTGAGGAAATGATTTAAAATATTAATGGTGGAATTTCCTTAAACGTTGGCCTTAAGTATTGAAATAAAAGAAGGAAAAAAGATGCTTTTGGAGGTGGATTTGTCACCAAAGGAAAGGTCTAAACTCCTAAAACATTGCATAAATTTTCATCATAATACCATCAAACTTCGAGAGTCAGATACGAGCATAAAAAAGCTTTAATTTTGCATAAAACAAAAGGCTGATTGTGCCAAAGAGACCGATATAGAACTGGTACAATTATGTTTCCTGCAAAGAATGTAGAAACTAGAAGAGATATAGGAGAGAACGTGAGAGAATATACTACTGCTGAAGAAGATCCCTTAAAAACCATAGCGACCTCCTCCTTTTAATGCCTTTGAGATCAAATTAGTCATGCAAAGAAAACCATGTGGGTGAGTGGAGATCTCCTCTCATGCCGCCCTGTCCATCTGGAGATACTTTGAGTGAAGTGCGGTAAAGTGTAGAGTGAGGTGTTCATGCATTTAGTTGACTAGGTGAGAGAGTGTAGTAAAGTATCTCAGCACTCTAGTTCAAGTATAGTGAAGTAACCATCAGCTTTAGCTGAACTGAATGTGAACCAGGATGATGTGGCCATGTGCATGGGCTAACTGAAAAAGCTTTGAGTTCAACTGATGTCAAACTAAAGAGAGAAAATCATGCGCCCTGTTAAGTGGAGAGAGAGAGAGAAAGCATGTGCCTAGTTAACTCCATGCATGCTAAGTCACATGGTTCGGGTTCGGCAACGATTAAGTTAGATTTGGGTTCGAATTTTCCAATAAGGTTCTGATGAGGTTCGGCTATATATATTGAACCCTAATGAAACCTCATCCCAAACCTCAATAAAATTCTCCTTCAAATTCATTCTAAGGTTCGAATTTGGGCACACATTCAAGTTCGTTTAGGTTCGGCATTAGGTTCGACGAACCTTGAGGTTCACCGAATTTTGAACCTCAAGCTTTAGGTTCGGTGAACCCTGTGACTTAGCATGCATGCATGCATGCACCCAAGTTAACTCCAAGAAGGTGCCAACTCATTCCTAAGTCAATGCATTCATCCCAATGGTCTTCAGTTGACTTATGCATGCGACACCTTTCTCTTCTATTGACTCATGAAGACGTCTAGATCTTTCCACTTATCTATCTCAGAAACTGCCACCTGTCACAACCAGAAGTTTCCACGTGTCATCACCAAGACTGCCACATGTCATCCTGCTATAAATAGAGATGCCCAAAATAGCAGTTCCCCCCAAAATAGGAAAAAGTTGAAAACATCCAGAACTGCTAGGGGAACCCTGCTAAATATTGCATGCCTAAATATAGGCACTGCTAAAATAGAAAATCCTTTGCATGTCTACAAGATCATACTCATCGGACTCGATTTTCAGTGAGTTGTCCAAATATGCAATCAAATCGACATGCAATCCGTGCTAAAAATAGAAATGTCTCGCATGTCATCTGAAAGGTGCTCATCAGACTTAGAATCTCGCAAGGATCCCAAATATATCATCTCTGACATGCATGCCTCGGAACCCTGTCTCCTAAAATATAGGAGCACTGCCAAAAATAGTAACTCTCTCAAATCTGATGAAAATCTGTGAAATATGTGTCTCTGAATCAGGAACACGTCACTAAACCAATCCTATACGTGAACTCAATGGAAACCAACCCTGGCTCAAGCAAAGCTGTCTCTGGAATCAAAACTCTGAACACCACCTCGATGGAGTAGGCTGGCTCTTAATCCTCCAGTTTGCAAAGGAGCAAGTCTGGGGGTTAACAGGGAGAAATTGAACTTTACAAAAAAATGTGTGGAAATATGTGCTGACCGATCCTTAAACATCAATTCCCAGAATTTGTAATTTGAACATACATGGACCATGAATGAGTGAAAAAGAAAACAACGGAGATTTGTGAACTTATTTCAGAAATTGGAAACTTAGTGTAAACCACCAACTAGCAGAGTTGTATATCATTCCAAAGATTCACCACCAATTTAGAGTGTCCCAATTGCATTCACTTCAGCATGAGAATTTTAGAAGACTCCAATTCTGTTTCCACAATTATGTTTTCAGATTGCAAAGTATCAATATACTTGGTGAAAAAAAAATTAAGATGCTGTTGGTATGCAAGCAATTATGAAAATCTCATTACACAACAACTCTGGCCAATTGGTTTATACCACAATTGTTCCTATGTCAGATTTATTGAGAAATTTGGTGAACCACTCAATGAACCAACTTTGTGCCCAAAGAACTATAGGAAAACTATAGCAAAGATTGTAATGAGTATTGTAGCCATGAAATTCAAAACATCACATTAATCTGATAGCCAATATTAGAGTTGTGATGTGCAAATTTAGGTTCCAGGCTCGTGTAAATTACTCAACACACGGACTTACCCAATTCAATTTCAAATGTTAGAGAGATTAACATAAATGTAATCATGCCCTTATCAATTTTACTTGCTGTGAACTGTCCCAAAAATTTTTAGAGAACTCAAAAGACTGTGAGCACATTATAGATCATATCAACAAACAAAAGGCAAAGATAGCATTATTCCATATGTGTTATGACAACTAGCAGCAAGGAAAATTTTAGGGGCTAAATTTCACACATGGCTAATTTTCCATGAATTTTCCCAAAAAAAGATTTGTCAATTTCCATTTTTTCTAAAAATGATTGGTCCAAATTCTATAGAATAAAATTATTTTACCTTAGAAATAGCTCAAATTTTATAGAAACTATATAAAATCCTTAGAAATTTGAATAAATATTTTATAGTTTGCATATTACGGACTAGTAAAATTCGCCAAGGTTTCTACATTTTGAGATATATTTCCATCCTTAAAGTTATCCCTGGCCAGCAGAGTATAATGTTAGACAACAGTATGTAGGATTGTCCACCCTCTATACCAAACCAATTAAGACTATTTATGCTGTGCTTGAAACCCAGATTCATACCAATTGTGTCAACCATACAATCGTGAAATATCACTTATTGCTTTTCCATATGAACTCAGTGATGACCAGTAAATAAAATCAGGAAATCATTTAATTTTATGAGTCTCCAATCGTGTTTTTGAGATTGCCATCGATTAAAGGTGTGAAAAAACATAGATCAACCTCAAAACTGGAACAGCATTTAAAATTTTTGACCAGTCCTTAAACCCTCGTATAAGCACTGAATAATATTCCTTTAAACCATGAATCGTTGGCAGATTTATAATAGGTCGTTCAAAGAGGATTATCATAATTTAATTCCTAGATAAGGCTATAACGTGAAACAATCAAAACGCACTAGAAATAAATTGAATCGCTTGTGTACTTGTGTATTAAGTCTGTTAGTGACAGTGTGTGATATAACCTTTCATGAAATCATGCCACAGGTATTAGAAAATAACCAGATTTTGCGATCAGACGATACACATTTGAAAGAGAATCTTAAAGGAAATTCAGATTTCAAACAAAAACCCTAAGACTTTGGCCCGCGCCAACTGTGGTGACTATTAAGTCACAGGGACCTTTTGAGTACAAGACTAAACTAAGTGTGTCTAGACTCTATATAGATGTACAGAATAAGGCCCTTGCTGTAGTTTAACTCTAACTATCAGTGATTATTTGCAGGCCCTACAAGAGAATGCCACTTTATGAATAGGATTTGACTGCAGTCTGTATGCGTTTTGGACTGTCAAGCTTTTAAGAAACGACAGTTCTTGAAAAATGTGACTTTTTTAGTATTTAAAGGAATGTTGATGTGGCAAGTAATATTCTGATTTTTTCCAAGTTGAATTTTGATTTGATATAGTCTTGGATTTTATGACCAATACAGAAACTCTCTGATTTGGTCACGGAAGCCTACAAGGATGCACATCAAAAGAGTGTCCAGGTAACTGCTATCTAGTATCATTTTCTAACTACTCCATCTAGCTTTTAAGATGTCTGTGCTGATGGCTGTATTTCTGTTAATGTCTCAGGCTATGAAGGAAAGGATGCAAAATCTTGCCCAAAGCCTCGGGATGCCTCCTGGGCTTGGGGATGGACCAAGTTAGACGAATCTTGCTAATATCTTTGTGCACCACAGTTAAATTCAATTTTGTGTGACAGAGCCCGAAAACAGTACCTGCGTCTTTGTTTAGGATAGCGGCAAGGCGATGTGATGCTTTGTAGACTCACACATTAGGAAGAGGAGGGGTTCATTCTTTTGAATATGTTAATTAATTTGTAAGTCTGTAGCATGCACAATTAAAATAATCATTTCAGTCAATTTTCTTTGTAAAGACTATATATGAGCAAATTTGGCTAAATTGTTTTAATCCTTGAATATTCCAGATCTACCTCATTAGTTATGTATTAAGCAACTTGGGCTTGCCATTGTACAATAAATTGTAATTCATTCTACTCTTTATGAATGATGGTTTTTACTCATAGCTTATCTACACTCTTAAGCTGTCTGCACCGTGCATAGAAATTCTGATCGACGGGCATTTTTTTCGATGAGTTTTGCTCAAAATTCAATCAGAAATTTAGAAAATTGTAGATTTAAGTGGTTGATATTATATATTCTAGGTGCTCTGGGGTTTTTGAGGGTGATAAATCGATTTATGCATTTAAAAACACGATTTAAACAATGTAAAGTTATGATTTCACCAACAATTTCGTTGCCGGTTTTTCGTGATAGTTGCCTGAAAGTCAAAAACATAGAATGTTTAGAATACACCATTCTGATCTTATATTAAACAAATTCTTCTCAAACAAATTCTTCTTTCCCATAGAAAATAAGTCCAAATGATTGGTTGCTTGATACTGAATTAATGACGCTTTGGTAAATCTTATCTACTAAATTCGCATAATTCGCATTTGACTGCGGGGATTTTCTACAGTTAGTGCAGGGAAACTAACGTAGTAGACAACTTTTTGAAGGTTTGCGGCAATGTTTTTTTGATTTACTCTCTTACAAATGTCTGGAGATATAATTGAATAATAGCATGATTGGTATCTTTTTCGTGCAATGATTTGATTATATAAACGCAGATGGTAGAATCTTGGTTGTGCATCCTTCCTAGACAGAATCAATGTTTCAGTTTGTGAGTGTATTTGGAGATGTTCTTCAGTTGCATCAAGTTTTCAGAAATGGACCACATGCCACAACACCGTCTTTATGGTGAATGTACATTGATATCATTTAAAATCATAATGCTGTATTTGCCTGGCAGTTAATGGTGCTTTATTCAACAACTATTAGTTAATTTTGTAAGTTTTGTCATTCTGTTACTTCTATTTTCGTTGCTTATGCTGTGTCTACAAGAAGTAATTCTGCGTCTCCTTGGTATGACACCACATAATAAGTGGGAGGACTTACTGTTGATCTCCAAGGACATCTTACAGCAGAATGTGCTAGTGATATTTTCATAGAAGATCGAATAATAATAATATTTTTAATGTCTTGTCATCATGGGGGAGTTTTGCAGATTGATCTAACGATACACATCACATTCCAGATGCAAAACGGATTGACAGTTAACGAGGGAACTTGTGTCCAAGAAATCAGATTGCCCTTACCTCAAAGATCTGATGGTTGAATTTACACTTCGGGATGAAAGTTGTTGGGTTTTTAGAGGTTTAGATGCATCCAAAGAGATCAAACAATTCATAATCATTTGATCCGACGATTATAACCTGTTTCTGGATTAGTCTTGCTCGGACGTTAACGATGTTGGAGATGGCCGAAATATTTAATGCTTGAAGGTATTCAGATATGACAGTTCAAGTTTATTTCGGTATATGAGTTATGCGGAAGATAACATTATTTTGTATATTTGAAACATCCAATTGATAAACATTAAAAAATCCACAGTTGATTATTGTTTCAGGCTAAGAGATGCTTGAGCTATAACGTTTTTCTCACAACCTGTAAGATTTAATGGTATACACGTGTTTGATCTAACGGTTGCAGATTGCTTTCAGGTCGTGAGTAACTCAACTTTTAACATAGTGCCGTCGTCCGAAAATGCACTATGAGTTGACAGACACCTGGGTTATTCCAGATTGGGAACATTATAACATATGATTTGCATCACATAAAACTGCTTTAAAGATCCATTGTTTTAAGTTATCGTTTTTTATTGCATTTAGTGCCATCTTTTCTTCATTATTTTTTTTGTGATTTTCAAGGGAGTGGTCAAACTAATATGTTAATTGTCACATGTGTGTAGGATTCCCGAATTTTATTCTACTGAACCATCAATAATGATATCTTTCTCATGTAAACTTTCCTAGCATGAATTCATGAGGTTTTCGTTGGCAAATAGGAATTGATTCAAATAGACTTGTTTTCAAAGTTGGTAAGTACATAGATATGTTCATTCACTGTTTTGATAAAGATAGTTTACGTTTCTTCTGAGAGAATGGCTCCTTGTAGAAAAGTGTTGTCCATAGATAAGATAGTAGCTTGTTCTAAACATTCAAAAAGCTTTGTTGATTTATTTTTGGATATTTTTGACTCTCGGATGACCCGTAGAAAGTGAGGGAGTCAGCCAAAAGTCAAGCCTTGAATAACATTGATTCCTTTTCCATCTGGTCAAATGGTTTAGCCCTAGCTATGATACCTTCAAATTTCCACTAGCCAGACTTAGTTGATATTTTTGCAAGATTGTATTACCCTTCTAGTTGCACTGTAATTTTTGGAGATGGTACGAGAAGAATCCTAACTGTTACACTGGAATCTATTGCTTTTATATTTCTTCTATCCTCACCTAATAATGCCATTCACAAGGAGAAGTTAGCCGCCAGAGTTAATGGTTGGGCACCTAATGAGAAAAAAATTGTTCGTTGATTTCTAGTGGATGAAAGCTCTATTCCCAATTTCTTTCCCATGTCATCTTTGTTTGCTCCAATTCCCCAACAAATGATATCTATGATTTCTCTTGTACTTGGAAATGATGACGATTCCAATGTAGATGAAGTTTTGCTATGTATTATGAATGATATATCACTTTCATCTGGTTACCCTCAAGTTGAATATAATTTTGTAGAATTTCTGATGACAACCATTCACACGCGTGACTTGGTTAACTAATTATTGCATGGAACAATTAACGAGGACTAGGTGGCAGTTCACTCCAGTCTCTGTCACGGAGTATCTAGATCTTTAGATCTCTAGATCACTACCATGGCACAATTACTCGTATAGCCTATATCTATTGTAAATTATTCACTCTTTGAGTGCGGAATACGATTAATAGAAATTCTTTGATTCTTTCCTCCATTTTGTCTCTTCTCTTCACACCATTGCACGCTGTGTATGCTTCATTGTTAACTAGATCTTCTATGCAAGTATCTTAGAAACTCTACATGTAGAGTTTTTGAGATACTTGCACAAAAGATCTAGCTAACAATCAAACGTACACAACTTGCAAATGGTGTGAAGAGAAGACAAAAATGGAGGAAATAATGAAATAATTTCTATTAACCGTATTCTACACTCAAAGAGTAAATAATTTACAATAGATATAGGCTACATGAGTAACTAATTCACCATAGTAGTGATCTATAGAGATCTAAACTTTCACTGATAGACACTGGAGTGAACTGCCACCTAGTCCTAGTTAACTTATTCATGCAATCATCAGTTAGCTAAGTCACATGTGTGGAAGTGAGAGAAACACATGTAATTGCTCATGATAAAACTGAGGTTGTCATGCGTGAGTGACTTCCACTAGTCTAATTGAGTGTAACTGGCTTTGAATTGAAGAGAAGAGCCATATTTTGTAGGGGAATATTCTATAGAGAGAATATTCTCATTTAAGGAAGTGATCTCAACATTGGAATATGAACTTTAGGAAAATAATTACCTAGGTAAGTGTGTAATATCTCCAACAATTTAGATGTGATATAAATGTCGTTGATCTCCATATTACATTTCTCATGTCTTGTAAGGTTCATTTCTTGAAGATTTTGATCTTTTGTCCTTAAGGTTTGTTTCATCTCTTGAATATTTTGAACACTTTTCTTGAGGGCTTGCCACATTTTGTTGAGGTTCTAGTGGATTTGAGAGCGAATATCCATTGGGAACACCACATATAATTTAATAAAAAAAATCTCTAAAAATCTTCTATCCAATGAAATTGATCTGACAACAATTTGAGCACCATGTCAAAAGTTATGAGCTTTGCACTCCCGTCGCCATAAAGAAAAACTCTAAAAATGGTTGATTTTAAATCAACCATATATTCACTTCCGGAGCTCCAATTAAATGATTTTTTTTGAAATGGGCTAATTTCGCAAGAGGAACTCATATTGATAATTTGTTTGGGAAAAATATTCACCAATTGCAACAGAAACCTGCAAAATTGCGTGGTCCTTCGTAAAAAATCCTGAAAATTACTGATTTTAAATCAACGATATTTTGGCCTCCTGAACTCAGATTCAGGTGTTATTTTTTAAAGTGGTTGTTTTTCTAAGAGGAACTCAGATCTACAACCAATTTCATCCAATTTTGCACAGAAAGCCACAAGAATTGTTCGGAGTGTCGCAGCCCTCTTTTTCATTGTCTTTTGAAACCCTGCAAAAATAAAAAATATTTTTGTTTTTTCGTGGATGAAGAAAGTGCTATGATACCACTTGTTAAGTATCAAAGATCTGAATACAAAAGCACATACAATAGATACAAAAAGAGTGTTGTAAATCCACATTTTATTTATTAAAACCCTTGGGGTAGGGAATGTTAGAATATAGAAGATGGTGTGCTCGTTTTACCATTGACGATACCCTCGTCACCCAACCATAGGCCAAAGCCTCCCTCCGAGCACCTTAACCTTGACTGAGAATTCCTTTGGAAGCAAACTAGATAGCCAAACAAAGAGTAGCGCACCTTTCCCCAAGGATGG
>JZKD02S1917359.1:0-49992 GCA_000966675.3 Picea glauca
TGGTACAGGTTGATTACAAGTTGGTGCATGGTTGATGCACTTGTTTATGGTATAGGTTGATTACAGGTTGATGCATGGTTGATGCATGGTTCAGATTTATTGGTACAGGTTTACAATGGCATATCTCACAGTGATAGTGTGACAGTGGTTCCATCATTCTACTTATACTTTAGGGTGGCAGGATGGGGCAAGGACAGGTGGTTGTAGCCACCTTCCGGCTGTAGCCGGAGAACATTGGGGGTTGTATCCTCCTAGTTGTAGCCAGAGAATTGGGGAGTTGGAGATTTCCTCAGGTTGTAGTCTGAGAAACTAGGGGGTTAGAGCCTCCTTCTAGTTATAGCTAGAAAGAAAAGTAAGTTGGTGCTTACAATGAATGTAATTCTTCAAGACATATAAGAAAAAGCATTATGTGGTTTTCTCCCGATTTGGGTTTCCACGTAAAACACTGGTGTACTATGTATATGTGTGATTTTTTATTTCTTACTGCTCATTATTGGATAATAATTCTACATTGATATAACATTTGAAGAAAAAGGATTATAATTACACTATTACTGATTCACCCCCCCCCTCATAGTAATCCACTAGGATCTCCTTTGACGAGTCTTTTCCTGTCAACTTCAACAAATCATCCAGAAATTATACTTAGAAACCAATTAGTACCTTGGGACTTGATTTCCTCAATGAAAGGCCTCCTCACCTTTGACAATAGGTTTACATCATTGACCTATGATTAGATGATTCCACGAATGTTCGACTTCAGCTCATTTATTCACATTTGTTGGATTGTACTTGTTAACGGTGTACCTCAATGACCGGTAATCAAGTGGCTTCTACCATGTTCGACATCAAAACATCTATTCACATGACTAGATTCGTACCACATAGGGATTGGGATGAAGACCCTGGGTTGAACATTCAATTTGTTATCTTCTTTCTCCAGGTTGTGAAGGAGATCTTTTGAGCATGTTGATATATATATATATATATATATATATACACTTTCACATAGATCCACATTGTATTNGGTTGTGAAGGAGATCTTTTGAGCATGTTGATATATATATATATATATATATATATATACACTTTCACATAGATCCACATTGTATTGGTCTGTGGCTATATTTATTATATCGTATCTCCATTGTGTATTTCTCATGGCTACTATCATTTCATGTCATGGAGGTATAGATCCACATTGTATCCTTGGTGGATATACTCTTAGTCAGTATCACCATGGATCCGTAGTGTATTTATTGGTGGCCATACCTTAAGTTATTTGTTACTCAGGCATAAGCATGCCTGCCTTGGGTTTGAAACACATGATAACATTTGTTTGATGGTTGTTTGCAGCTTCTACGAGGTTCTCTGATTCCATACCCTTGCTTCAAAAATATACAAAGTGCTTCAGTCATCTGATTTTGTCTTTTGACTTCGCACTTTGGGGGGCAATCTGTTATATGTCAAAATTCCTCACTTTGATAATGTCACGTTATCATTGTCATAAGTTTCACACGTGTCGTAAATGTCACATTTTCATTCTGCATATGTCGCATTGAGAATGACACCATGGAAACACTTGATACATCCTCTAAGACATGTTGGAAGGGGAAACCACATCATTTGACAAGATAAGAAAAAACAATTCCTTGAGAAATGGTCATCTTAATGAACTTTTGGAAGATCAACGCTCCCCTTCTCATATACAGGGAGTGCTAGCACTCCATTTCCATATAGAAGGGAGCATTGTAGCGCTCTGTCGCCAGTTTTGATGGAGCACTGATTGGTTGAGAGAACCATGGGAAGAAATCTCCCTTATCTCTAAAGACATTAGAGATTATCTGAGTTGACTTTGATCAAATCCAAGCTTTAGGATGCATCTAAGGGATATGCTACAACTGATGGAGTCATATCCTCAACTTATTCCAAATATAACTAAGGTGTTTGAGCCTCTCAAATCCTATAAAAGGATGCATTCTCATGGTGAAAATAGGGAGAATAATCAACAAATAGTATTTTCATTTTCATCATGGATCTTTCGAGCAAGGGGTTGGACAAGGAGGACTTGGAGAGGTTGTTGCAACTGCATTTACATATTGTAAGTTACTTGTAATGTTCTCATTAATATATGCTTGGCCTATTTCCTTCAAGTTTGTGTATGGTTTCATATACTTGTATTTTATTGATAAATTTAGTTTAAAATAATCTTAGTAGAGTAGGAAGTCTGTGTTGTCTTTGTTGTCTATTGAATTGCAGATATCATTAAGGAGATTGAAGATCAAGTTCATCCTAGACTAAGCGATGAAAAGCTTCAGAAAAAGGTACATCATACTTTCTTCCTCTTTTCCCCTTGACTAGTTTAACTATATTTGAATTAATGTTAGTGTCCAATGTTAGCATATTTCTATCTCAATAGTAGGGGTCTATAATCCAAGAGGATATTCACCTATCTGCAAGGGAATTTTCCTCACAACACCTGTCTGCTCTACTAAAATGGTAGATTCACAACAAACTCCTATTCATTCTAAATGGATAACTCCATCAAGATGATACCTTTATGAATTTTTTTTTTCCGACCACCCTTTGACCCTCCACATACATCTACCTTCGTTGATGCAGAGACAGGACTCTCAAGTCAACCCATAAACCATCCCTTTGAACCAATGGTCAATATTTCTACCACTTCAGGATAAGTTCAAAGTGAAATAAGAGTTGTGTTACCTAGTCATTTTCAAAGTACCCTAATGGTTACACCTACCATCCCTCTTCAAACCACAACTCTGTATACTCCACAAAACCTTGTTGGGACACCTTCACATCAAATAATGAAAAAACATACCACACAACTAAACCCAAATGTAGGAAAAATACCTATTGGGGGGAAACCTCCCTTTAGGGGACAAATCCCTACCAGGGGGAAATCATCCTTCAGCACACAAATTCTGACTGGGGGGAAACCCCTCTTACCAATCAAATCCTAGTTTCTACCCAACAAATGGCAGGGGAAAAATTTCAACGCTCATTCACTGGAAACCCCCCACAATCATGTGGACCACCCTAGGGAGGTATGTTCCATCAACCACACCAGGGAGGACCATCAAAACCCAACCCACAAGGATGAATCCTAAATCCCAAAAATTCTACATTACATTATGGAAAACCCTTCCCAGAGGTCTCGAATCCTAGTTGGGTTCCTCAAGGCCAACAATCTTTTCTTCTCCAAGGGAAAATTCCTTACCCTCCTCAAGGTCAACCTAGTTACCCTCCTCAAGGGAAAACTAGTTATCTGCCTCAAAATATTCAAGAGAACTATCCTCCCCTAGGTTACACTGGTTATCCTCCCCAGGGCCAAATGGGTTTTCCCTCTCCTTTTATGAAAATTCCTCAACAAATGAATCCTACTTTTGTTGGTCAACATCAACAGCAGATGGGAGTACCTACAACTATCCACCACAACCAATTTACGAATCTACTGGTGTTCCTATGCCACACCAGTATCATCCTCAAGTCAATTGATATTTATCATTCTTAGCCACTCTAGATCTACCAGAACTGTCAAGATTAACCAACAATCCCATATTACACTCCCATTTTTTTCCAATAATTCCTTCCAAATTACCTTTAGATATTCCAAAATTTGACAACAAACTTGGTGAAGACCCTAATAACCACATTATGACCTTTTATATGTGGTGTTCATCAAATTCAGTAATAGATAATTCTATATAGTTATGTCTTTTTCAATGTACACTTACGGGTTCAACAGGTAAATGGTATATTTAGTTACAACACAAAACTTTTCAAGATTTTAATTCACTTTCCATGGCTTTTCTCACTCACTTCCAATTACCTATCTGCTACGAGACTGACACATAACTTTTGACCTCCCTTCGTTAACCCAACTCCATACATATTTCTGATCATATTCATGAATGGAGACAATGATGATGCTTGATCAAAGCAACCATTCCTGACCAATTTTTGGCTCAATGGTTCACCAAATCTATTTTACCTCCTATTTATCATGACGTAGCCATGGGTGGTGTCCCTACAGAAGAGGAAGCCATTGCTCATGCCATGTATCTGGATTTGGTTTATTCCCAATCCGATACTTTGTATGAATTGATTCCAAACGCTCTTTGTCCATCAACCAACCCATCAAAACCATCCTCCACTGCTCATGAGGATGGATTTATCGGTTTTGTCAAAACCCAGTCTAGTTCACAGTCGACCGACACAACAAATCGTTCAGTAATTTCCCCTGCTACCAGATCAAATTCACTCTCATCAAGATCCACCCTAAATCAAGTATACAAAGTGAATGCAGTTCAATATGCTTCTCCACAACAGTCAAGGGGGGGAAATAAACCTAAGAAAAGAAATAATCAAACCAACAATCCAAAAACACAAGCACAACCACTTGCTACTGAGAAGCAATTGCAGTACAAAGTGAAATTTTCATGTCTCATTTGTGATGAAGATCACTACACATGAGAATACCTCATTGGGAAAAAGTTGTTAAACTTTTTAAAGGAAATTATCAACCTGTTGTATTGACACATCCTTTTCCACAACAGTAGTCATTGTTTGCACAAAATCCTACACCTCCAACAGGAGGTAACGTAAATCATCCTTCTAATGAGGAAGCTTCATCTAGTGCACACATTTACATGTTTAATGGGATGTATTTGACCGCTTGTACTATGACATATGGCACACCACTAGGTAAACCCGATAAGGAAAAAGTAACTAATGGAACTACACCGGATCCACTTTCCACTTCAGTTACTCCTCCATCTGGACCACCTCAAATTGAGAAACCAATATTTGATTCTATTTTGCGTCCACCCAAGAGCACCATCCAAAAGTTGACCTTTAATCCTAATTCACGTGCTACTCAAAACTACAACATTGTTGAAGATTTGGCCCAAGCACCTTTCACTATGTCATATCTCTAAGTTCTACAACACTTCCCTAGCCAACATAGGACTATCTTGGTAGCCATCGAAGCTATATATCCCGAGTAATCCAATAATATCACGTTCAACCTGGATAATTTTAAATCATGACTCTCTCACCAACCTGCTTTCCAAATCAATGTCATTGTCCATAATCAACATACTCATCACATGATCTTGGATGAGGGGGAATCCACATGTGTCATGCCATTTTATTGTTGGAAAGGCCTTAAATCACCTGGTCTTAAGCAATATTCCACCATGTTAAAAGAATTTGATTGAAGAGGTTTTTGTCCTCATGGATTATTAAAATCCTTAGTTGTTCAATTGGGAGGCAAAAATGTTTTTGCAGATGTTGAATTAGTCGATGCTCCCCTTGATTATAATTGTTTGTTAGGGATAATTTGTTCTATGCTATGACTCTCGTCACTTCATTAATTTTTTTATGCATCCAATTCCCTCATCAAGGTAAAATTGTGACCATCGATCAGTTAGATTATTGTACCCCCGATGCTCGCAGTCAAACGATCAACAACATTCCTTTTCTAGGAGACTCAAAAATTACTTATGAAAGTGTTGGGGTAGGTATCTTGAAATATTATTCGCTCATGGGTACCTTCCCTACACCGAGTCTTACTCCCACTACACAATGCATCACAACGGTTAACATGATTTCAACTATGGCACATCAATCCTTTGAATCATTTGATCCATGGATCATGTCTAGTCCCTTATAATTTGATACACTAGGTGACACTATGTTTCTTAGTCCTACAGAGGCCGAATATGACGCCATTTATTCTGCCTCTCCTTCACTGGATGAAAAACATATGTTGGCRTCTACTACATATTCATTACCATCTTGGTTAAATTTCATACCCTCTACTTTCTATTACATCCTAGAATTTTTTCCATCARATGAAGATATTATGAAAATGCTTAGTATCTAGGAGGCACCATGGGATGACAACCATCACCATTCATCCTTTCTTCCCATTTCATATGAAATCGAGAAATATGTTTCCTCTATMTTTTCTAGTGATATCGTCAATTCTACCCAATCTCCAATACTCACTAAAGATACCATCTCCAAGGGGAATTTGGGAAATATATCTCACAYGATTACTATCGACATATCCATTAAATAAGGTATTGTGGAAAACATACAACTAGGTGCCAATTTTTCAGTTGAATAAGTTGAAACTTATACCGCCTTGTATAAAKAATTTTGCAACCTCTTCTCTTGGAGCTATGAAGAAATGTCAGGGATCGATCCTTCGATCATTGTGCATGAAATMAAAACTTACCTAGCATTTAAACCTGTGAGACAAAAATTTYGTCGGGTTCATCCTAAAAAACCACGACAATCAAGAAATAATTTGAAAATCTATTAAAATATAGTTTTATTTATCTTGTCCCTCTCAYTAAATGGTTTTCCAACATCGTTTTGGTCACCAAGAAACATAAGACAATTTTTTTGTGTGTCGATTAGMTGGATCTTAATAAGGCTTTCCCAAATGATAATTACCCTACACCCTTTGTCAACCAAATTATTKATAATTGTGTTGGAAGCGTCATTTTCTCTTTTATGGATGTTTTTTCTRGATATAACTAGATCAACATTTTACTGGTTGATCAACAAAAAACATCCTTCATCTTCCCATGGGGAAYTTTCTCCTATCAGAAATTACCTTTTGGCCTTAAAAAATTTGGAGCCACTTTCCAACAGGCTATGTCATATGCGTTCCATGACATCAAACATATCATTTAACCTTATCTCGATGTTTTACCATCTCACTCGACTCATCGACAAGACCATATTGATCACCTACGATCCATATTTCTTTGATGTTGGTTTTACAACATACGTTTGAACACCCATGAATGCATTTTCGTTGTTGAATCAGGGAGACTCCTCAAATTCATAGTCTCCAAAGATGGGATTAGGGTGGATCCCTTAAAAATCAAATCCATTCTCGCTTTACCCCCTCCCAACAACCTTATCCAACTACAAAGTTTGCAAGGGAAGGAAAAATTTCTTTGTCATTTTATTTGCAATTACACTGTAATAACTAAAGGATTCATGAGATTGTTGTAGAAAGATTCCCCTTTCATCTGGAATGCAACTACTCAATGCTCATTTGATGCTCTTAAGAAAGATTTAACAAACACAACACTTTTTCACCCACTGAATTATGCGAAAGATTATATCCTTTATTTGGATACCTCTACTTCCACTATTTCTATGGTGTTAGTACAAGAGGATGATGAAATCACTAAACATGTGATCTACTATTTGAGTAAGAGTCTATCATGTCCTGAACTACGATATTCACATGTCGAAAAGTTGGCTTTGGAAGAATTTATTTTCATCCAAAGGTTTCACCACTACATTATGTTACGCACTACTACGTTCATCACAGACTTGAACCCCATGTACCACATATTGACTCATCAAGTACTTGGTGGAAAATATTTGAAATGGATTTTCATGATCCAATAATTTGATCTTGAGTTTTCCAAATCCAAGGCTAAGAAACCAATGGTTTTTGTGGAATTAATTTGTGATCTTCCCTATACTGAGCCCACCAATTCCCTTCCCGATGAATCCATGTTCCTCATTAGTACGTTTGATCCATGGTATGGAGATATTCTTCTCTATCTCCAAACATGATTCTTTTATCCTAGCATTTCACGTGATGAATGATGTCATATTAGACATCATTCAATGGACTACCTTATCATTGGTAACACCTTGTACAACTATGGAATTGATATTATCTTACGACATTTCTTAACCCATGAAGAGGTTGAACATGTTTTAAATGATTTTCACCTTGGAGCTTGTGGCGCTCATCTTTCTGGGATGACTACAGCCCAAAATGTTTTACGTTCTAGTTATTTTTGGCCTTCCATATTCAAAGATTGCATTGAAGCCGTTAAAAAATGCCCACCCCGTCAGATATCTCAGAAGAAATCATGTACCCACCCAACTCCACTTCATCCCATTTCTATCATCGACCCCTTTGCCAAATGGGGTACCAATTTCATGCAATGTAATCCTACCTTAGTCGTGGGGCATGTTTATATTATCTTTTTCATTGATTATTTCACTAAATGGGCTGAGGATATGCCTACATTCCTTAATGATGGTTAAAATACAACATTGTTTGTGTTCAATCGCATCATCTCTCGATCCAATGTCCCACAAGCTATTTTCACTAATCATGGATCCCATTTTCAAAACCATATGATGGTTCAATTACACACCAAGTTAGGTTTTCACCATGATAAATCATCCCCTTACTACCCTAAGGAAATTGGACAAGTTGAAGGCATCAAAAGAGTCCTTAAAACAATGCTTCAACGCATGGTGGGAGTGAAAAAAACCTCTTGGCATTTTCAACTCTTCTCCGCACTATGGGCTTATCGAAATTTAGTTAAAAATGAAACTCAATTTACACCCTTCTAGTTGTTATATAGGATAAAAGTAGTGCTACCAATCTAATGTGATATTCCCTCTTTGAAACTCACCATAGAACTCATACCCTGTACTGTTGTTGAAGAGGAATGATTTTTATATATAACCAATATGGATGAATCCCATTGCGATGATTCTCTCATCAAAGAGACATACCAGAAATGCATCAAAACTCATTATGATAAGTCCATCCGACCTCATGCTTTTGCAGAAGGAGATCTAGTCTTGTTTTATGATCAAGATCATGACAAGCTCGGGGTAGGAATGTTAGAACCCATGTGCCATAGGCCATACATCATAAAACACATGCTACACAGAGGTGCCTATGAGTTAGTAGATTATGATGGAGTTTCTATTGGTGAGCCCCGAAATGGGATTTACCTCAAGAAGTACTATGCATTTAATATCTCTCATGTGTTGTTTGTACATTACTGTACTATATAATTTTGACATGGTGTGTCTTTTCTTTTGTGTGCATGATTTTTTCCCCAGTTTCTTATACTTTTCTTTGTGATTGAATGTGTTGATGAAATCATCCTATCCCATATATTTCGGGTTTTTAGATGGCACTACTTGACATACCCAGAATATCGCTTCTGTAGCTTGGGTAATTTACCACTCTAGCGAGCTAGTGAGTTCGGGAGGAATTTGCCTCGGATCTGTGACCAATAACGTTGCAGAATATCATGTCGTCATCGAAATTTTAACTAGAGCCTCATTTATAGGTATATCTCAATTGAATATCAACCTTGATTCTCAACTTGTGGTATGTCAACTAAACTGTGAGTATGTCGTTCATAACCTAGTTTTACTATGTCTCCATCTAAGGGTTCTCTGTATCGAAAGATATTTTAAATTCCTAGAATACAGACATATATTGAGAGAAGTCAATACGATTACAGATTCGTTAGAAAATTGTATGTTATATTGGTATATTGCACATAGATAAAAATTTGGAACATAAAGCATATGAATAAAAACATCACATAAAACAAAAATACAACATAAGTATCCATCGCAAAATGCGTTTATATATATAATCTTGATATAAAAAGTTTTTTTTCAAAATACATTGTCCAAAAGTACATAACAGGGAAACACATGGGCTTTTTATGCCCATAGAACCATCATAAAGACTAAAAGTGTCTGGAGACTCTACTTGTCCCCCTCCACCACATTGTGCTTCACATAACACATTACTTCTCTTGCCACCCGTCATAGAAAATGACTGAGACCTTCAGGGACCCCAATTGTATGTCTCTAAAGGTGTATGGGTACATCTCACATCCTCATCGAGGGAACACCCATGATCAAATGACAAAGGTTCCTCTCCACCTCTCAGAGTCCTCCTACTATGACATCATTCTCTATTGTTGCCTAAGCATCTTCGCGACATCCTAGTGTTGGCATCTCTGCTGGATGTGACACACATTTTTCTGCATGATGAAAACAAAATGACTTAGATACCTCATTGTACAACCAAAAACATATATAAAAATAAGAAAAATATTATTACAAGGTTATGATATTTCGTACATGATACATCCCACTGTATACCCTTAGGAAGCACTAAATCCACACTGCCTCTGAAATCCACCCCAACATATGGGAAATCCTCGATCATCACCAGTTGTCTCCTCCACCATGCAAAGAATTTAGGAGTAAATCAAAAGGTCGAGGGCTCATTCCCCAACCTATGGGAAATACTAGTCCACCTCTCCATACAGGGCTCATTCACGGGGAGTTCTATCAATGCAACCTGAAGTTGCATCTATGGAACCCACTCAAGGAAAAAGGAGACTAATAAAGATCCATACCCAAACTATTTCTTCCTGCCAGTTCACGATTTTTAGATCTTCTCCTTAATGTTCCTTAAAAAACCTGTGCTCCAGTTGAATAGCCTAGGATTCAAGCACTAAATGGCATAACATATTTGGGACTTGGAAGTGAGATGGGAACTACTACTTCCTTTCAATTTTGTGATAGAAAATAATATGGATCAGAGAGATAAATATATCACATCTTTTATGACTATCCTCCCTCCTACCAAGCATGACCTTGGTATGTAGTATTGGAAAACATATGTCTATGTCAGTCGTGGAGTGGCCTGATGTCCCAAAAAAAGAATAGGTGCTCCTCTCCTCAAGAGCCCCATCAAGAAGTACACATCATTGATATCGATCATGTGTGTTCCTATTCATAATGTTTTCTTGTCATTATCCCATAACCCGATCAAATATTCATGTAAAAGAACTTCTTTCATCTTATTTTGGAGTTTCAAGTACTTAAGAAAGCTGAAATTTCATAAGGGCGTACTCGCTTGAGGGTCTTGTAAAGAAGCGATGCCATCAAACTCATGTTCATGTTATTTCCATTGAATCATGATTAAATATGAATAAAACCTTCATATTCATGAATTAATCATCATTAGCTAAATTTTCAAAGAAAATAATTTCCTTTTTCCAGCCTAAAAATCATTTTTTTTAAATTTTTGTGCCTAGTGCTCCCTAAAATAAGATAATAGAGTGCTATCACTCCCTAAGCACACAGACCAGGGCATTAAAATCGTGATTGGCACTCCCCTTGATTACTTGAGGGAGCGTTGATCGAGTTCGACACTCTAGGGATTCCCAAAGAGCCCAAGCACATAAATTAAATCCTAAATTGCAATAAAAAAACATGTAAATGAATGAGGAAGAAGAAATAACCAAATTAATCGTGACAAATTAAAAAATGGTCACCCATAACTCTCGCAATCAACGCCCAAAAAAACCTCCAAAGAGGAAAAAAATCAAAGAGAAAAGGAGAATAGTAAAACAAAGGTGAAAATGATTTCTTTCCCTAATTTGATATTTGATATGTTCAAATTTGGTCATTTTTCCTCCTTGTCACATTTTATAAAGTTTATTTTTGGGTTTTTTGTCATTTCTTTGAGAAGCTACTAATATCATTTTCCCAAAACAACTTGATTATCTAGGAATTTAAGCAGAGATTCTTTGATGACCTAGTAATGACGATGAGCTTAGTCTTTGTTCTTTCCCATTCTCGTAAATACTTGAGAATGTGTTGAGTATACTTTTATCTCTTTTTTGGACTCATAAAGGTTATACAAAAAAGGAACCCTTGGAGTTTCCTTTAGTGTCTTTTCAAACTCTATTAACATGAAAATATTTCCATGTGATCTTGATTTCTTTCACACTCGATAAAAGGTTTCAAAGGGAATCTTTCGAGTAATAATTTATCTTTTTTTTTGGACATCGGAGACTAAAATTACGAAAAAGGACAACCTTGGAGTCTCCTTTAAGTTCTTTTCAGACTTGCTAAGCATGAAAAACCACCGACTTTTCCTTCTATGGACTTGTAAAATTACACATTGAAGGGCCCATCTGGGGACATACCCTTACTTCTTCTAGTTCATTAAATAAAGGAATATGAAATTACCTAAGGTGAGTTATATCGATCATGTGTTATCATCCTCGAGCTCGTTAAATTTAAAAGAGGTACTCATCTATCTGGATGGGGGGAAAAATTGAAGGAAGTGGGTCAAGTTTCTTGAAAACTTTTTAAAGCAGCTCTTGCAATCGCCCTTGAGCACAACACTTGTTCTAACCTCCACACTGAACACTTGGATAATCCACTAAAATCTTCACATTGAACCAATCTTGTGAGTCTTTCTACTCCTTTGTCCCATCCAAAGAATTCCTCAACACTTGTTGCATTATGTTTTGTTCTACTCTGAGTTTAGGCTACCAAGTCTCACATCATGTCTGAGTGTTCAATGGAAGTTTCCACCTCAATGATCAACCATCCACAAAGTTACCAGTTTGCATACCCATGTCATACCATTTTCATCTACTGTATATTATCACTTTCATGTGAAAATTTTTTTGTCGACTGATGGGGGATACATCAATGCCCTCCTTAGATGAGTATTTTCCTGTCAACTTCAATAAATTATTCAGGAAATAGACTTAGGAACACATAAGTACCTTGGGACCTACATGCCTCAATGGCATGCCTCATCACATTTAGTAGTGGGTATTCATCAATGACCCCTAATCGACCGATTCCATGAATGTTCAAATTCAACTCATTTTTCACATTCACTAGACTATACTTTAAAAGTACCTTGAAAATCATTGAAATCAATGGTGATTTATTTCACACTTGTTAACAATATACCTCAATGACCAACAATCAAGTGGTTTCTACCATGTTCGACATCAAAAAATCTATTCACATGGATAATATTTTTACTACATTGGGATTGGGATAAAGACCCTAGGTTGAGCATTCACTCTATTATCTTCTCTACCCGGGATGCAAAGGAATTCATTTGAGAATGTTGATATATATGTTGTCACATAGATCCACATTGTATTGGTTTGTGGCTGTGATTTATCATCTCATAGATCCACTGTGTATTTTGTGTGGCTATGACTAGTTCATGTCATAGAGTTATGGATCCACATTGTACCTCTGGTGGACATACCCTTAGTCAATATCATCATGGATCCACTGTGTATTTATTGGCAGCCATACTTTGAGTCACTTATAGTCTGAGCATAGGTATTCCTACCTTGGTAATGGAACACATATTAACATTGTTTGATAGTTTTTTGTAGCTTCTACCAGGTTCCCTGACTCCATACCCTTGCTTCGAAGAATCTACAAAGTGTTTCAGCCAACAAATTTTCATCTTTTGACTTCAAACTTTGGATGGAAATATGTTACACATCAAAATCCCTCACTTTGACAATGTTACATTCTCATTGTCGCAGGTGTCTCACTTTTGTCTTAAGTGTCGTATGTGTCACATTATATTTATGTAAGTGTCACATCATTAATGACACCATCAAAATACTTGATGCAACCTCTAAAATATGTTAGAATAAGCCCCATCATCTGACAGTAGGAACAAGTGTTTTTCTATGGGAATTGCTCATCTTGGAAACTTTTGGGAAGATCAATGCTCCCCTTCTCATATACAGGAAGCGATAGCTCTCTTTTTCCATCTCATAGGGATATTTTTAGTTCTTTGTTGCCCATTCTAAGGGAGTGTCGAGTTGGTTGATAAAATATTGGAAGAAATCCCATTTTCTTCTAAAGAAATATATGTATGGATTGAGTTGGTTTGGCTCGAATATAACTCCTGGGATGCATATAAGGGATATATCACAACTATTGGAGCCATATCCTCAACTAATTACAAATATAACCAAGGTGGTTGAGCCTTTCAAAGACTATAAATGGAGGCATTCTCATGGTGAATGGAGGAAAAAATCAACAAAGCATTGCTATTTTGATTGTGGATCTTTCGAGAAAGGGTTGGATGAGGAGGACTTAGAGAGGTTAATGCAACATCATATGAATATTGTAAGTTTCCTTTCGAATTTCTCATTAATGTACTTGTCCTATTTCCTTCTCATATGTGTTTACATGTGCTTGTCTATGCTAGTCTCAATATTCATAGATCGATTTTTTTTATCCAATCCATTAGAGTAGGAGATTTTTGTTTGTTCCTTGTTGTCCATTGCAGGTACTATTTGGAACTCATGGATTGGAGCATATTGGAAAAAAATTGTAAGTGAGGTACATCATAATTCCCCTCCTTTTCTCTTTTTCGATGGATAAAATGAATCTATATGAATGGTAGTGTACAAAGGTAGTTTTCTGTCTTGGTAGAGGACATGTACTCTAAGAAAAAGTTCACTTGTCCACAGGGGAATATTTCCATAACCCTCATGCAATTTTTTTCCTGCAAAATTTTTAGCTATAGGTTGGTGCCTATAGGAATTGTTGAATTGGTACTCAACTAAGGGTATTGGTGTCTCCTGTAGGTTTTCCTGCCAATATTGGAACAATGGGTTAGTGCCTACATGATTTTATAAAGATATGTTTTGTGGTTTTCTCCCATTTGGGTTTCCTCATTAAATATATGTGTATTGTCGATTAAATGGTTGTATATATATTTATCATTAACTACTTATTAATAGTAAATAATCAAATTGAAAAATATTGCAAGTAGTAAAAAAAACAAAAAAACATTATTATACTAATTCAACCCCCCTCTGAGTATAAATAAGTGTGGCAATTTTTTTTATTAGATCCAGTTCCTTTAGAATATTCTAACCACTAGAAAGTGAATTTTTGTAGCACACATGGATTGTAAGGAAGAATCTCCCTTGTTCGATGGAACAAACTATGTATTCCGCAACATAAGAATGAGGGTACATCTACATGCACTGAGGTATGATGTATGGAAATTCGTTTTCACTGGTTACACACCCTCAAAAACTCCACCAACAGATGTAGCGTCAAAGGAGGAAAGTGAAAACAATACAATATAAATGAATTCCATTTTTAGTGGCTTATTTGATTCAGAGAAAGTCAAAGTGGGACAATGTACACCAACTAAAGATATTTGGCACAAGCTACAAGATATTTACACAAAGAAATAGGAAGACAATCAAAAGTCATATATAGAAAAAAAAAAAATTCAACACAAAGGGAAGAATCCCTCAAAAAATATAAATAAGACAAGAACAAAAGAATACAAAACAAGTGACAACTCAGATAGTGAATTAGATGTTGAAGAATCCAACTTTTCTAGGAATACCAAGAGAGGATCATGCAAATAAAAAGGTAAGTCCCCTTTTAAATGTATTTTTTGTGGAGAAGTAGGACACTTTACAACCAATTGTCCTTATGCAAAAGAAGATTCCAAATTAAAAAGTCACAAGAATGACAAGACTGAAAAGAGGGGAAAATCCTATAGAGAAAGGAAAAATCTATATACCAATGATGACAATATCTCTTCTGATGACAGTGACAATGAAATATAAGATATTATATTCATGACCCTCGAAACACTTTATTATGAACCAAAAAATGAAAGCACATATTTGAGAGAATAATACAATCCTGAGATTGAAGTCGAAGGGGATCTTGAAGCAAAACTCATTAGTGCCTTAGAAGAAATAAACATACTCAAAGAAAAGAATAGAAAGGAAAAAAGGGAATTGCATGAATATGAAGAGGAAGAACATGATATTGAAGAAACATAGAAGACAGTTATCATACTAAAGAATCAATTAGAAGAGGCAAAGAGGATAGAGGAAGTGGTGAGGAGTCAACTGAAATAAAAGGACAAAAATTGTGAGAAGCTAAAGGATTAAATCATTTCCTTAATAAAGGAACTAGAGAAAACAACTAATCATTTGAATAGAATCTTGAAGTTTGGAAAGAGTACATAAATATTAGATAATATACTAAGTTGTAAAAGGTCACCATTCATCAATATAGTCATTGGTTATGACAAAAATCATAAGACCCTTGAAGAAGATGCAAGCCCTAAGTCACCAAAAAAGAAAATTAAAGAGAAGCATGAAAGCTATGCAAATGTTCTTAAAGGTTCCAATTGCAATGAAGACAACAACAAGGAAAGAAATCATGACCAGAAAAAAACTAATCTTTCACTCAATAAAGATAATAACAAGTTTACAAGAGTTGATCCATCAAGAAGACCCTTCACAACTAGGTATTGAAATCTCTTTCTAGGTTATTGAGTTTTTTGCAAAAAAAATTGTCATAAGGAAACAGATTGCAGATAATATGGAAGAGATGATTATATGAGAAATAGAAGTATAATCTCTCACAAGAATTACAAGGATGATCATATGAATAAAGAGACTAGAGGATTTCATGGGCATGCTAATAGAAACTACAACCCATTTTCTCCCATACATTACAAACTTGAATGTTACAAATTGAATAACTATGGACACATAGCTTGAGATTGCATAAGTAGCATGAAAAACATTTATAGACAAGAATATACTAAGGTATTGAAATAAAAAAATAAAAGGAAAATAAGGAAGAATGTGAATTATCTTGGTATGCACAAAACAATGAACAAGATGCCATCACAAAAAAAGGAAATAAACTACAAAAGTTTGGAAGAGGAAATAACAAGAAGAGGAAAATACATGCATGCTAGTGTAGACTACACTCCTAGAACAAAATGGATGCTTAGGTCACATAACCAACAGACCAACGTTTGGGAATATTGTGACTAGGAAAATGGTTTCATGAAGAGATGGAGATATCTCTCTTGATGTCAATTATACCAAGGTAGTAAAACAATATCTTGAAAATATATCTGAGGAAAAAATGATAAGAGAGGAAGAAGAATTTGATATTTCTAAATATAAGGCGATACTTTTGAAAATGATGGGACATGTAGAACAAGACCATGAAGTCGATAGTGAAGTTGTTGTAAAGAAAAATGAACTAGTCCTGAATGATGGGAGAAGAATGTCGATAAAAGAAAAGAAGATAGTGATTTCTACTAGTTTAAATAATCTCAAAAGTAGATGATATAGAGAGACTTCAAACATCCAAAGTTGATTAACCAAGTAAATAATCCATCAAGCTTAAGAATAATCCATGGAGGTATGGAAAAGTGAGTTTCATAATTTGTTTCAGCTATAATAAAGTCGGATATGAAAAAGTAGAGTAAAATAAGAAGGCTCCCAAGACACAAGCCTATGCAAAGGCAATGATGAAGTATGAAGTTGAATCACTCAAAGAAGATGATATTGGGAAAAATACTTCCATAAGTTTAACAACATCACCATTGCAAGTTGATCATGAGAAGAAAGTTGTTCTCTAAATTTTTTATTGAGTTTTTGCAAGGCTACTAGAAATAGACTATTAGAGAGAAGCTAAGATACTTATCATTCACAAGTATGATGTCCCTGCGATATAAAAGACAATGATTGATCAATGAAGATATTAATCCCTTGACGTAATGTTGAATATGTTGATATAAGCCTTTGTGACTTCACCATTGGATTTGATTGTATGAAGTGACTCAATATGTCAAAAGAAATGGATGAAGATGATTTTTCCAAAAGGAGACTACAAATAAAGAACAAGGATGAGATTAAAGTTTCATGGAGAAACACAAGTCAGGGGGATCTGCAGGAAGACAGATGATTTTTGGTTTCATATTAAAGGATAAAGATTAAAGTGTAAGGGGGAGAAAATCCCTTTGTCATTGATGTCAAAGGGGGAGAGTAAAAAGAAAGGGGAAGACTTGTAGATTTGGAAGAACTCAACTTGGATGAGAGCGGAATTAGTTGTAGCGGATGAGATCTATAGTTGTAGGAGATTGGGAGAACAATAGATATTTACTAAGTTTTTCCATCAATGACAAAGGAAGAGTTTGTTGAAATTATTATCATTGATTTTAGAGGAAGATGGGACTATTGTAGTCATTGATTTCAAAGACAGAAGGAGACATATTGTTGGAAACAATGTTGTACACTATTGTCATTTTTGTCAAAGATAGAAGGAATCTATGTGTTGTGTTTATGAGTGACTACATGTCTACCCTATGAAAATGAAGGCAAGATTACAGGTTCTGTGTGAAGGTAGGATGATTGTGAACAATCAATCTGAAGATGAAAAAAATGATCCTACAAATTGAAGGATGAGAGAGAATAGGTAGCAGAGCCAGTAACAAGAATCTAAGGGCACAGAGAAAGCTCATGCATATGCTAATTGAGTTTCTGGGAGAGTTCTTTATGTCTAGGTTAACCAAATCGAAGTAAAATATAAATCCTCCATTCATAAGAAAAATTGACCTAGAAGGGTTAATATTGCAAAATTACTTTTACGTAATTTGATTATGAGTGAAATATTCATGGAATCATGCACAATGCGTTAAATTTTGGCTGTAGGGCCCAACGTCAGTATATAGAATATCATCATATCATAGTAACAACTTGAAATGTGTCGTTAAAGTTTATGGGGGCTTTATTTCCCAATATTTGGTTTCCCTGGTGATATGATATCGAAATATTGGATATCAGAAGAGTGGAGTGAAAGCATAGTGGTAATTTTCTAGTGGTTTGATACCCTGATGACCAATGCTACATTAGCACCATGTTCTAATACACATCAATGCCATGCCATATCGGCTAACCGAAATTTTGGAGTGGTGAAGCGTTAAATTCTGGGGGTTCTCGGTGACCTAGTGCCCCGTTGATCCAATATCGACATATCATATACTGAAAGGACGAAGTGTATGCATAGTGTTAAAGTCCCATGGGATCAATATCCAGTGGGTCAGCTTGGATGCCACAACAGTAGTCACATAAGAAACACATATATACCATGAAATTTTTGACGCTTGAATCCATTAGGACCAAAACGACAACCTCACGAGTATACAAATCCTCCTACATTTTTATAGAGGGGCTGCTCCTCTCTGTTTTATGATAATCTTTGGATTCTAAGTTTCCAAAGTGATATAGGACTTTGAGAAAGTCCATCATGGTATTCAAAGAAATATAAAATCTGCATAAAATACAATGTTTTATTTTAAAGAGAATTCCCAAGAAATGACCAAGAACCTCATACATCACACATTTTAAAACATAAACAAAATTTCCTCACATCCATCATAGTTAAACTAAAGATTTCTGATCACACATATAAATAAAAGAAAATGATCAATACGCATAAGAGAAATTTAATAGAGTAGACACAGTTGGAGATCAAAAGAAGAAAATGATAGATCAATATCAAATATTTTATACTCAAAACTCAGAGTTATAAAACACTGTCAAAATTGATCCTTAATTATTTCTCATGGGATTTTTGAAAAATATTAAAGTTTGTTACAAAGTTTTGAAATTAAAATTCATTTGTCTTGAGGACTAGGATTGGGGCTCCTGCAGACCATCAAAGCAATTATAAACAAGAAGTGATATGTGGAGAGAAGATGGTGGGATAAGGAAAATTAGGAAGACCTAGAAAGAAGACATGAATAAGTTATTATATTTTGGTTAAACCTTTCTAGTCAAAGAAGTGATGTAACTGGATGAAAAAATGATAAAGAAAGAAAGATGTGATCAGCATAAAGTTACTATGATGGTATATCTCTCTTTTTTACTTGCTTTTTGATGTCCTTTTATTCTCGTCATTGATGGTTATAGGAACCGTCTCAACTATTGTTTCTGGGTCTTCTTTAGTTAATTTATTAATTGCCTTTTTAATCCAATCTTCAATGTAACTTTTCATTCGCGCAACAATTATTTCATGCATGATTTTGATATTAAACAATTAACCTTTTATCCTAGGTCATGTGAAATGTCATGGATGGTGTTACACATCAATTTTTCACACTTAGGTACCTCTCCCTAAGTGTCGCAAGTGTTATAAAAGTGTCATATGCACCTTGCTAAGTGTCATATACACGTCGACACCATGAAATAACATATGTCACAATCCCTAGTCAATGTGGAGGAGAAATATATTATATGAAGGTCCAAACACTATGTGCACATGAATTAATTATTAATATTCATGAAAAGAAAATTAATTTAGTGTGATAATCCACCTCACATTTGGTTTCCTATTTTTTAGGGGAGGTTGAGCATCTCATGGATGGTTGAAATATTTCCTCCTTAAAATCCTTGAGAGATATTTTCTCCCTAAACTCCTTAAGATATATTTTCTCCCTAAATATCTTGGAGATCCCTTTTTAGTGGATTTGATGATTGATCCACTCTATGGTGGTTAAGATTCCAAATCCTATATAATGAGGGATTTCCATGAAAGAGGGAAGAAGAATATTAGAGGTATCAAACTTATGATCTTGGGAGAAATATTTTGGTTATGATCCTGGGAGAATTGTGCAAGGGCTAGACGAGGAGGACTTGGAGAGGTTGCTGCAAATTCATCTACAGTTTGTAAGCATCTCTTTAAAGTTCTCATCAATATTACTTGGCCTATTCTCTTCAAGGTTGTGTATTTTTTCATATGATTGTCAATATTGATAAATGAATTTGATTAGTCTAATCTTGTAGAGTAGAGTAGAAGTTATTTGTCTTGTGTTGTCCATTGCATTGCAGTTATCAATTGGTGCTGAAGATTTTGGAGATCAATATCAGATCGAATGCAGTGAGGATGAACTATAGAATAATGTGCATCATATTTTCTTCCGTCTCTTTCTCTTTTTGATTAGGTAATTGAATCCCCAGTGGAGACCTAGGTACCTCTCCCTAAGTGTCGCAAGTGTCGTAAAAGTTTCATATGCACCTTGCTAAGTGTCGTATACTTCGACACCATGAAATAACATATGTCACAATCCCTAGTCAATGTGGAGGAGAAATATATTATATGAAGGTTCAAATACTATGTGCACATGAATTAATTATTAATATTCATGAAAATGAAATTAATTTAGTGTGAGAATCCACCTCACATTTGGTTTCCTATTTTTAGGGGGGGTTGAAGATCTCATGGATGGTTGAAATATTTCCTCCTTAAAATACTTGAGAGATATTTTCTCCCTAAACTCCTTAAGAGATATTTTCTCCCTAAATATCTTCGAGATCCCCTTTTAGTGGATCTAATGCCTGATCCTCTCCATGGTGGTTAAGAATACAAATCCTATATAGTGAGGGATTTTTGTGGAGAAGGAGTGAAGAACAAGATTAGTGGTATCAAACTTATATTGGGAGCATTGTGCAAGGGTTGGACAAGGAGGAATTGGAGAGGTTGTTGCAACTTCATCTATAGTTTGTAAGTATCTCTTTAAATTTCTCATAAATATTACTTGGCCTATTCCCTTCAAAGTTGTGTATTGTTGCATATGATTGTTAATATTGATAAATGAATTTTATTAGTCTAATCTTGTAGAGTGGAGTATAATTTATTTGTATTGTTTTGTCCATTGGATTGCAGTTATCGAGTGGTGCTGAATATTTTGGAGATCAAGATCATATCGGAGGAAGTGAGGGTGAACTACATAATAAGGTGCATCATATTTTCTTCCTTATCTTTCTCTTTTTGATTAGGTAATTGAATTCACATGGATGTTAGTGTCCATTTGTATGTTTTATGTCTTGGTATAGGGGTCTAGAATCCAAGAGGATATTCACATGTTCGTAGGGGGATTTTTCTATAACAAGTGGCATCCTCAATATCTTGATTTTTCATAGAATAATCAACCATACAATTATCTATCTCTTCTTCGCTGTATTCAATTATGCCATTAAATTTCTCAATCGATAATCCCTTTAATATCTCCACTTGTTCATCAAATTGCTTCCTTGTCATAAATATTGAGTTGAAAATTAATTTAGGATCTTGCACCTCATCAGTGCTTCCTTCTAAATCTATATCTATGAGCCTTCTGAATAACTCTTCTCTTTTCACTATGGTTTCATTGCATTCTTCGAAAATGTTTCTCAAATTCTTGATCTTTTCTTTCCAACAGAAATTCAGTTGTTTAATCCAACTTGGAGAAGGCAAATCTTCTTCTCTTCTTTTCAATTCTGTCATGTTTGGTACTTTTATCCCAAATGGTAACACAACATATATGTAGAATCCTTATTCATTCTTTAAATTAGCTTAGAGATATTCATGAAATGCATGTGCCCTTGAACCAAAAGAAACAATATTTTTTGATACCTCACATGCCTCTATTATCAATGACATTCTCTTTTTAATGTTTTTCTCAACATAAATTTGGATCACTGTGAGAAAACTTGAAGATCCCTTTAAATTAATTCCAGGTGTAGTTGGTTTAATCATTGTGAAAGGATTGTCCAGGATTGGAAGAGGCATCAAGGCAATCTCCAATTATTTAATATTCTCTTTTAATTTGGCATTCTCAGCGTCTAGACCATCAATAGAATTTTCGAGTGCATCCTCGGTTTCCCTATGGATTTTGTAAATTTGGGATTGTCGCATATACTTTAGGTTGACCTAGAAGCATGTATTTCCCTTTTTATTCTTCTAGTCACTTATTTCTACAATCAACGTTTTAGATTCTTTGTCAAAAACAACACTTTGAAAAGTGAAGGATTCTTCTTCACTAAAAGTCTCATTTCCAATGACTTCCAATAAAGAATCTTGTTGAACTATCTACTCATGTTGTTCTATTGAAGGAAATATTTTTTCAATGTCTTCTTCTAGTTCCATATCCTCCAAGTAAAATCTTTGGATGTCATTTTCTATAAGATTATCTTCTTCCTCTTGCACGTAGTTTTTTCTTTTCTTTCTCACAGAGAACTTGTGTGAAATTTCATTTTTTCCAGTGGGAGGATTATTCTCTCCCCCTCCACTGGAACTACTGTTGACAATATTTTTATTTGGGTGGGACCCTAGAGCACTGCTCCTAGATGTAGTTTTCTTAGGAGTAACAACTGGAGATTGAGCACTTCTTTCACTGGGACCTTTTCCCCTTTTCTTGTAAAGATCATTAATTCTAAGTAATGTTTCTAAATCACCAGCATTATGTACATGAGTGCTTTGGATGTTACCATATTCTTCTTTATTCAAGAAAATTTGAATGAATGAGTTACTGAACCCCACTGATAACATATTTCCAACAAATATTTTGTTTGGATCAAAACCTTTGATATTTTCAACATACTTTAAACTCACATTGTTAAAATGATTTTGGTAAGAACCAAAGTAGATCTACAAATATAATAACCACAAATATTGAATAGACAATAGATCCACATAACAATATAGAAGAAACCATACTTTATTATTACCAAACCCTTGAGGTAGGGAAACACCATACAATGGATCCTATTATGGAAGGGATTCTCTCCTGTTCACTTGCCTCTTCGAGGGTGAATCCTCCTATTGAGATACAACTCACAATACAATAATTCTCTTCATATTCCATTACATTGCTTGAACCTCTTTATATAGTGCTACCATCACCTAAGAACATTCTAGAGGAGGAATCTTCTAGGAGTAGAACCTTCTAAGAAGTCCTCTTACATTTATTATATCTAACTATCCATTTATTATATCCAACTACCATAGTGGGCCTTATTTAATAATATAGTGGACCTAGTCCACCTTACACTGAATGACCTCCACTATTATCACTATGGGCCCTCTGGGTCTCCCCACTACCTCTCTAGATACCTTACAAATTTGCAAATTTGTCAATTTTATTTGTATTTCTAGAAATGAACTCTACATGAACCTGTCACCCTGGAAAATCGCCATGCAATTTCTTGATAAGGATTTTTAAAAGACTCAACATGGATTTTGGTTATGTCTGCTAGGAAAGATGCAGGATTCTCCAAATATTCTGGCAGGAGGTCAAGCCCATTGTTATATTTCTTTAATAATTCTCCTCAATCTTCACCTTTGAAAGTAAGAGTAAGCTCTGGAAACTTTAATATCTTGTGAAAAACTTGAGGTGAAAGATGTTGGAGTTACTTCACACACACCTAGGATTTATTTTTTCATTTTTCATTAGTCATCATTTAGTCTCCTATATTTTAGGAAGAATATTCTTCTAGGGAGAATATTCTCTTCAGTTGACACTTCAGTTTGACTAGTTGAGTTGATTCTAGATGTTGCATTGGTTTTGTCACCATGCAACATTGGGATCATCACCATGATAATGCGCACTTTCCTTGGTTTCATCACCATATTGGTGCATTACCCTTGGTTCCTTGATCTACTCCTCACTACACTCTATTTCAATTAGTTAACTGAATACTAATGTACTAGTTAACTCACATAGGTGGTAGTTCACTCCCGTAACTGCCTCAGAGACTAGACTAGGTGGTAGTTCACTCTCGTAACTATTGGTGTGTGTCTAGATCACTCTAGAACACCACTATGGCTCATTATTTACATATGTATCCTATATCTATTGTAAATTATTCACTTTTTGAGTGTGGAATAAGGTTAATGAGAATTTTTCCATTCTTTCTCAAATTATCTGTGCAAATGTGTGTATTATTGTTTAGCTATATCTATTCTTTGTTGGTTTAACACATTTACATGGTATCAAAGATGAAAAACTTCTAATAAAAAGCTACACCAAATTATTTTTGTAGGTACTAAAGATTGAAGAACGCAGAAAAGATGGAATTTATGTTTTACTCACCGATAATACTTCTCACGCCTCATAAATATCTGGAGTGGAAGCCAAAGATTCTACTTCTTCTTAGAAGTAGAGGCTTATACCAAATAACCATGGCAATGGAAGTAGAGCCTAATTCCACCTATGAGAAAAATGACTTTCTTAATAGACAATATATGGCCATAGGATTTATCTTCTTGTCTATTTATCTAGAAATTATTCACCAAGTATATGATGACTCACAAGAATAAACTCCAAATGAATTATGGACCATATTGGAGGTTCTATTTGGGAATAAATAAGATTGTGAATATTTCATGCACGAGGTTGAATAGATAGAGCCAGAAGAGAAGCCATTAGAAGATCAAGCTTCTTATTATGAAGAGTCTTCTACAAAACTATTTTCACAAATTTGTATTCCATTAATTGAATATGATGTCTACTCCATTTCATATTTTTTTCTGAATTTCATGTGGAAGATATATGACATGCATCTCAAGGGTCACATGCAGACAATTTTCCATGCGCAATGCATGCTTCTCAGAAGACAAAAAGAGACCCGTGCACATTAGACTCAATTATGATATTTTATAATAATATTATTCATAAACAAATTAAATATTTGAATTCCTCTTGGGAAAATATGCAATTTCAAAAAACAAATCATCTGAAACGGAGTTCAGTAAGTGAAGTTATGATCATTTTAAAATCAACAAAATTTCAACATTTTTCCATAAATGGCCGCACGGTTTTCAAAATTTCATCCAAACTTTATTTGGATATTATTCATTACAAGAATATAAAGTGGATATGTGTGGACATATCAATGATGCATATACTTCATCAGATCCATGAAGACATCTACATCTTCAACAAAATCTTCAATGAGCACAAACTTGCATAGTTGCGAGGTCTTTTTGGAGTGAAGGACAAGGTTCCTTAGCAACTTTTTTTTGTTCCTTCTCATTTTATTTTTTTATGCATTGTAATTTGAGGGGGGGGGTTTCCCATGAGGTTTTCCCTATTTCCTAGTTTATTTCAATGTATCTTTTGTATTTAGGTACCTAACATGGCCTCATTGCCAGGACCCATTCTTTATTTTCACCATAGTGATGTTCAGGGGGGGTGTTGGAGTTACTTCACACACACCTAGGATTTATTTTTCCTAAGGTTTTTCCTTTTTTATTATTCATTATTCGGTATTCTATATTTTAGGAAGAATAGTCCTCTAGGGAGAATATTCTCTTCAGTTGACACTTAAGTTTGACTAGTTGAGTTGAGTATAGATGCTGCATTGGTTTTATCACCATGAAACATTGGGATCATCACCATGATAATGCACACTTGCCTTGGTTTCGTCACCATATTGGTGCATTACCCTATATTCCTTTATCTACTCCTCACTACACTCTATTTCAGTTAGTTAACTCAGATAGGTAGTAGTTCACTCTCGTAACTGCCTGAGAGACTAGACTAGGTGGAAGTTCACTCCTGTAACTGTTGGTGTGTGTCCAGATCACTCTAGACCACCACTATGGATCATTAGTTACATATGGATCCTATATATATTGTAAAGTATTCACTCTTTGAGTGTGGAGTACAGTTAATGAGATTTCTTCCATTTTTTCTCTCCTTCTTTCTCAAATTATCTCTCCAAATGTCTGTATTATTGTTTAGCTAGATCTATTATGTGCGGGTTCAATACATTTACAAAATAGAAATCATAGAATGATCCTAGAGATGTATGATTCTTTGATTTAGTGAGTACTTTTCCACACACCATGCAACGATTTCATTACAATTAAAAACCTTAGGAACACACCCAACAAGAGTGATTCCATATGTTTGAATTACATCTTTCTGTGTAGGAGGAGAGGAATAATACCAATATGATCTTGACCACTGGAATTTTTTGTCTTCATGACCAAAGATATTCAGAGTATCGCCATAAAATTGTTGCCTAGTTGATGTTTCCATAGGTCGATGAAACTATTTCTTCAACTGGGTAATAATCTCAAATAAATCTTTTTGGAAAGATAATAATATTTTAATCCCTTTGAAGATGAAGATTTAATGCAATTTAGTGAATAATTCCTCAATCCTTTCACCATTAATGAAGATATTTTTGGGTCTTGAACAATAGTTTTTAACATTAAACAATACTTAATGTGTATTGGGAAAAGCAAAAAAGGGGCGGGGACAGAGAGAGAATTCCAATATAATATTTTCGTGAACCATACAACGCATGGTTGTAGAGATGATAAAAAAATATACTAAGTGTAGAGGAATGGTCGATAAGACTCACATGCATGAGGAATAAAATATATTGGATCCCAACACCTGTGACAAGGCTAAAATTTAGGCAATGGTAAAAATGTAGATCACGGAACTTGGGGTGCAAAGTGAGGGTCACAGAAAATGGAGAGTGAAATTTTGAATGCACGAACCTGTGAAACTAAAATATCGCTAAGTGTTAAAACAAAATTATTAATTTAGTAAGTGGGTGGAAATGAAATACCGCTAATCTGTGAACCCGCCAACCCATGAACTGAAATATGGCTAAGTATAGTAACCAGAAAGGGAGAAAATAAGGGATAAAGAAAAAAAGGAATAAGGGAAGGTATAGAAGAGGAAAAGAAAATGGAGTAAAGAAGTAGGGGAAATAGAATGTGGAAGGAAAGAATGGAAGTACAAAATGGTCTCAACAAAACAACTGGCTCCAATTCTGGGATGATAACACGTTGTAGGTTGTCAAGAATCCATAATATTCATGACCAGATGCTTCTATCATTTGGGCTATGGAGTCGAATAATAAGGATGTACAAAATAAATTAAAAAAAAAAAAAATATGTACAAGGAAATGAGAAAATTTTAGAAGAAGAAACTTTTCAAATGTTTCCTATTAACAGGAAACATTAACAATTTACCCTCCATATCTTTGAGCATATAAGCATTAAAACCCATAATATTCTCAATGACATATGGTCCAAACCAAAGTTATTAAAATTTTGTGTGCATCAATGGTTTCTCCTTAGATTTGCTCCAGAGTAACACGAGTTCACCTTTTTGAAAATTATTTATGGTTTCTCTCTGATCAAAATATTTTTTGATACTTTGTTGTCTTTGAGAATTTCTCTATAAAGATTTACTTTGTTCTTCTTCCAGTTTCAATAATTGATTCATCCTCTTTTGCATAGGTGAATGATCTTTTTCATCCTCTATATTGACTACATAAGTCCAGGCATTTAACTCGACGTTAATTGGAATTTTTTCTTCTTTCCCATAAACTAACATACGTGGAGACATCCCAGTGTTGTCTTTCAGAGTCATTTTTCTTTCCCATGGAGCATATGTCAATTTCAAATACCAATTCTTTTGGTTCTTATCAATAGTTTTCTTCAATATTTGAATGACGTTTTTATTGGTGGATTATGCAAGACCATTTCCTTGTGGATAATAATTTGATGACTGCCCCATGACAATCCCATATTCTCCACAAAATTATGTAAATTTTGATCCGATGAAAATTGAACCATTGTAAGCAATATTTTTTCTGAGACATCGAACCTTGACAAAATATTATTATTGAGAAACTTAATCAAATCTTCAGAATCAACATTTTTAATGCTACTTCTTTCGACCACTTTGTAAAATAATCTGTAGCGGTGAGGATATATATTTGTCCTTTGCTTGATTATGGATTTATTGGTCCAACAACATAAAGTCCCCATTGGGAAAATGGTTGTTCTATAGATATACGATGTAATGGCATTGCATATTTTTTCATTTTCCCTGAAAATTGTTGACAAGATAGACACTTCCTTATAGAAACATATGAGTCTTTAAAAAATGACGGCCAATAAAACCCATCTTTTATTATTTTATGGGTCATGGCGGTAGGCACAAAATGTCCACCACATATACCTTCATGGAATTATTTCATCAATTCTTGATATTTCTTTACATCAACACATCTCAACAATATTCCATCATAGTTCCATCTGAACAATATATCAACAATTAGTATATATTGATTTGACTTTATTTTGAATGTTCTTCGCTCCTTAGGGTTTATGGTGACTGGAAATTATCTGTACCTCAAGTAAAATATAATATCTTTATACCATTCTGAAACTCCCATGGGTTTTCCCATTGAAATCAAAATTACTCCATCCAAAGAATCACTATTTGCAATGAGATTACACAAACCTTGTCCTTTAACTGCTTTTAAAGGGTTAATTTCAATATCATATTATTGAATCTTTTCCAACCAATTTCCCCATTTTCCTTCTCTCAATTTTTGATTTAGAAGCATATTCACATGAGAGGATGGAACATACGCAATGACATGAGAATTTAATATATAAGTCTAAAAGTGTGCCACTTTTTTTACAAGAGACAAGGTTTGCTTTTCTAATTTAGAATATCTTAATTCATAATCATGAAGGGTCTTTCTCATGAAACTAATTGGAAATTCTTCACCCTTGGAATTTCTTTGAGTAAGAACAGATGCCACGACAATTTCTTTAGCAATGAATAAATGATGAAGTCTCTTTGGAAATATGGGCTAGTGAGGACTAGAGTTGTAGTGATTGTCTTTTTTATATTATTAAAATATTATTTTGTATCCATGGTCCATTCAAACCTTTGATAATTTTTCAACAATGAATTCCTCAACTTCACAATACTTGCATAGTCAGGGACAAATCTTCGTACAAAGTTGATTTTTCCAAAAAATGACTGAACTCCATTCTTATATGATGGGGTGTTGATTTCATTTATATCTTTAACTCTCTTTGGATCAATGAATATTCCTTCCTCTCACACAATATGACCCAATAATTTTCCTTCAGTTACAACAAATAAACATTTTTTTGGATTTAAAGAAACTCCATATAACCTACACATGTCAAAAGAACTCCTCATGTGATGAATGTGATCACTCCTCATTTTTGGGTGTGCTGTTAAATCATCTTGGTAATACACCATAAAGTTTCCAATCAAATCCTCAAAATAATGATCCATAGCCCTTTGAAATGTAGCTCCATCATTTTTTAAACCAAAGGGAATCTGAGCATATGCATATGTCTCCCAAGGTGTTATGGAAGTTGTATTTACTTTGTCTTCCTCAGCAACCACGACTTGATTATACCCAGATAAAATCCTTGTGACTTGTTGAAGGAGAAATTCCATGTTAGGCAAAGGATAATTATCCTTTACACTTGATTTATTTAGGTCACTGAATTGTACACACATCTGAATCTCCCTAGTTTTTTTTCTTACAACCACATGATTTGAAAGCCATTCATAATGTCTAATGGGGTATATTATTCCAACTTTCTTTAATTTTTCTAATTCAACCTTTACCAGTGGTTTCAATTTGGGGTTCATCATCCTTATCTTTTTCTTGACGAGCTTTTCTCCTTCTCTCAAGGGAATAATGTGTTGAAATATTGTTTTATCATATGTCTTGAAATCATCATAAATCCATGAAAACACATCAAGATATTCTTTAAATAGTGTGAAATATTGATCAACTTCATCAATTGTGAAATCAACTACCAAATTGACATATTTTGGGGAACTATCAATTCCAATATTATTTGTTCTTGTTTCTTAGAACTTTCGGAGCGATACTTCTTTTAGGAGATTATTATCATGATAATCTCTTCTAAAAAGAGATTCATATTGAATACAATTCTTTGGGACAACAATTGTGTCATTATCCTCATCTTCATCATCATTTACCAAAAAAAAAATAGTTCTTCATCATTCTCAAATACTTGTAAATACTCTTGAATGTGAGGTACAGAAGGTCAAAATATTATTTTTACCTGAAAATATGTAATGATATGAACATCATCTGGGTTCAACAGTGAATCCTCCAAAGATAATGAATCTTCCTTCTAATTTTTATCCCTTGGGATGAAATAAATGTTGAAAGAGTTGAAAGATTCCATCAATTCATTAACTCTTTTGAAATATAATTTGAGTCTATATTTTTTAATCCTGTATCTATGGGTAACTTAATTTATTACCAACTCGGATTCGCCAGTCACAATAAAATGTTCTATCTTCATTTATTGTGTGAGAATCATTCCTTGAATCAAAGCCTCATATTCTTTCTCATTATTGGTACACACAAATTCAAGTCTAATAGCTTGTGGATTCATAATATTTTCTGGGTTTATAAGGATGATTACAACTCCACTCCCGGAAATTGAGAAAGATCCATCAAATGACATCCTCCAATGTCCTTTAAATTGATTCTTTTGACTCTCCATGCCTTCAATCTACTCCATGTATAGGATATCACAGTTTCCAATTCCAGCATCTATATAATCTTCCATTAGTTCATTATCGTTCTTTTTGAAAGAAAACGACCTCCTGGATTCATAAGGGGCCTTAATCGTTTCTCCTTCTTTATCTGGTGGAATCATGCAACTTACATAATTCATTATGTAGCCTATGATCATATATGACCAAAATGTTCCTAGAACAACTACATATGCAAGAGGAATATCTACCACAACAATATTGAAAACTATAATAATATGAGGAGAAACAATGATCCAAGCATAAAAATACTTGATTTCCCTGTAAGATGGCACCTACCTAGAGTCATTTGCATAAATGTTTTCACATGTTTCTTAATATTTGGTGCATCTGATACCAACGCCTCCATGAATGCTAATGGAATAATATCATTTCTCGCACCAATGTCAACTAAACAATTATGAAGTGCAACATCCTGATTCTCAATTGAAATATAAAAAGGTATGAATTTACCTCTGAACTTGATTGTTGATGTGTTATGGATTTGATTAGGACTTATAAAAACAACCTCCATTCTTCCATATGGATCATCCAATAATCTAAAATTATTTTCCCTCTATTGAGGGACCTTTACCACTTTTGTGAAAGGAAGAATTATCCTCAACTTACTCAAATCCTCTACAACATTGTATTTGATCTGGGAATGGTTTTACACTGAGTGTTTCTTCTTTATTCTAGTGTTATTTCTCACATTTTTATAGGCCTCTTTCTCATTCACATTTTCTTTATATTTTTCCTTAATTTTTTCCTTTTCTTTTTTAGAATCATCTTTATTTTTAATTTTATTACAAACGCTCGTGTTTCGGAAAAATTCTCTTGCGATTCAAGGTCATTATTGCCTTCTTAAAATATATACATGGACGTCTCCCATCTTTCCATCTGTACAGTTTCAAAATTTTCATCATGTAAATAATCATTTTCTTACTCAACTATTTTCTCATCATACATCTCATCCATAAAAACTTCATTTGGGATTGGTTTCCTGGGAACCCTTTGTCTTTGTTGATTATCAGTGTTTTCAAACCTCACTCTATTTTCTCGGGGAAGGTTCCTTCTCTGCTATTGGATCGAAATTCTCAGATTTTCTACATAATTATCACCCCTTCTCAATCTGGTTATTTCAATTTTCATTTTTCTAATGGTTCTATTCATTTGTGCAATCTCAATCCTTTGCATAGTTTCTTGTGCTGCAACAGGGTCTACCTTCACATATGGTATGGCTCCCTTAAAAAAACCTCCTCCAGTGGCTTGATTTTGAATTGGTCGTGACTTTTACTCTTTGTTCTTTCTCGAACTAGAGGCTCCGTCATCATCAATACTCAAGATTATGAGCTGCCTCTATGCTTTTCCCAGGATAATATTGGGGTCAACACTCCTCTGAATCATAATTTATTCCATCTTTGTCGATTTAATCATTGCTTCCTCCAAGGTATCCATTTGGGATTTTCTGATAACATATTTTACATTTGGGGGCATCACATTCTTATAATGACCAAGTATCATTGGGTCATTCTATCTTTTATCTTCTAGAATATTTCTCAGATTTTTATTGAATCTAATATTGAAATCTCGTATTCTCTCATTCTTTGATCCGAATTATTTTCGGCATGAAATGAGATCAGAGATATAATAATGAAATGCACAGAGATATCACAGATATGGAATAATATAACATAAATGTATCAAAGATGCAACCATAAACACAGATATTTAGTATTACACAATTTCTATTAATGAAAGAAATGTAGAAAGACTGTAAAAATACAAAGTGAAAGACTCGCTAGAATGGTGGCAGCTTATCTCTGAGAAGAGTTGTGATGGTTACTCGCATTCACAAGAAGATGATTACAATGAGGCTCTGAAGGCCTTTTACAATAAAATGGAATGCCAAAAACCCTAGACATCCAAAAACCTAACCCTAGGAGATGAAGCGCCAAAAGTCATGTGAGCCCCGTTTGGGTAAGTTGGTGCACCAACTTCCCGGGGTCATAACTTTTTCATACGATCTTCGTTTTAGGCGTGTGATAGCCCATTGGAAATGTACCATCGAGGAGAATAATTTTTGGGGATAAATTATTCCATTGTATATCATTGAGAACCTAGATCTTGAAAAACCTTCATTTGGGCCCTCAAAATGGCCCCGGAAGTTAAAATTTGCTAAAAATAGTAAATTGCCAAAATTGCCAAAAAATTGTTTTGAGCTAGTTGGAAAAGGTGGGTGGCCATCAATATCCACCTAGATCAATCATCCCTCCTTAGGAAGAAATGGTCTCTATTTGTGGAAGTCTGTCACACTGCTCAGATTGTGGAAGTCTGACACAAACCTGTTGAGGTTGAGGTTGTTCAACAAGTTGGGCTACATGAGAGGATGGTGTGCAAAAGGAATCTTTTTGCTTTGTTCCAACCTTGTCGACCTGCTTCTGTTGGACAGAAGGTGCTTGGGGAGAAGCTGTAGTGGTTGTAGTGTCCTTTTGTTCCCATTTTGAACAGATTGTGAAGAAGCTAAATTTTGCAGTATGAGATACTACCTTGTGGCACTTTTTAGGTGGAACAGTAGTCAGAACTACCTATGGTATTTTGTAGAGATGANGATGTCAATTATACCAAGGTAGTAAAACAATATCTTGAAAATATATCTGAGGAAAAAATGATAAGAGAGGAAGAAGAATTTGATATTTCTAAATATAAGGCGATACTTTTGAAAATGATGGGACATGTAGAACAAGACCATGAAGTCGATAGTGAAGTTGTTGTAAAGAAAAATGAACTAGTCCTGAATGATGGGAGAAGAATGTCGATAAAAGAAAAGAAGATAGTGATTTCTACTAGTTTAAATAATCTCAAAAGTAGATGATATAGAGAGACTTCAAACATCCAAAGTTGATTAACCAAGTAAATAATCCATCAAGCTTAAGAATAATCCATGGAGGTATGGAAAAGTGAGTTTCATAATTTGTTTCAGCTATAATAAAGTCGGATATGAAAAAGTAGAGTAAAATAAGAAGGCTCCCAAGACACAAGCCTATGCAAAGGCAATGATGAAGTATGAAGTTGAATCACTCAAAGAAGATGATATTGGGAAAAATACTTCCATAAGTTTAACAACATCACCATTGCAAGTTGATCATGAGAAGAAAGTTGTTCTCTAAATTTTTTATTGAGTTTTTGCAAGGCTACTAGAAATAGACTATTAGAGAGAAGCTAAGATACTTATCATTCACAAGTATGATGTCCCTGCGATATAAAAGACAATGATTGATCAATGAAGATATTAATCCCTTGACGTAATGTTGAATATGTTGATATAAGCCTTTGTGACTTCACCATTGGATTTGATTGTATGAAGTGACTCAATATGTCAAAAGAAATGGATGAAGATGATTTTTCCAAAAGGAGACTACAAATAAAGAACAAGGATGAGATTAAAGTTTCATGGAGAAACACAAGTCAGGGGGATCTGCAGGAAGACAGATGATTTTTGGTTTCATATTAAAGGATAAAGATTAAAGTGTAAGGGGGAGAAAATCCCTTTGTCATTGATGTCAAAGGGGGAGAGTAAAAAGAAAGGGGAAGACTTGTAGATTTGGAAGAACTCAACTTGGATGAGAGCGGAATTAGTTGTAGCGGATGAGATCTATAGTTGTAGGAGATTGGGAGAACAATAGATATTTACTAAGTTTTTCCATCAATGACAAAGGAAGAGTTTGTTGAAATTATTATCATTGATTTTAGAGGAAGATGGGACTATTGTAGTCATTGATTTCAAAGACAGAAGGAGACATATTGTTGGAAACAATGTTGTACACTATTGTCATTTTTGTCAAAGATAGAAGGAATCTATGTGTTGTGTTTATGAGTGACTACATGTCTACCCTATGAAAATGAAGGCAAGATTACAGGTTCTGTGTGAAGGTAGGATGATTGTGAACAATCAATCTGAAGATGAAAAAAATGATCCTACAAATTGAAGGATGAGAGAGAATAGGTAGCAGAGCCAGTAACAAGAATCTAAGGGCACAGAGAAAGCTCATGCATATGCTAATTGAGTTTCTGGGAGAGTTCTTTATGTCTAGGTTAACCAAATCGAAGTAAAATATAAATCCTCCATTCATAAGAAAAATTGACCTAGAAGGGTTAATATTGCAAAATTACTTTTACGTAATTTGATTATGAGTGAAATATTCATGGAATCATGCACAATGCGTTAAATTTTGGCTGTAGGGCCCAACGTCAGTATATAGAATATCATCATATCATAGTAACAACTTGAAATGTGTCGTTAAAGTTTATGGGGGCTTTATTTCCCAATATTTGGTTTCCCTGGTGATATGATATCGAAATATTGGATATCAGAAGAGTGGAGTGAAAGCATAGTGGTAATTTTCTAGTGGTTTGATACCCTGATGACCAATGCTACATTAGCACCATGTTCTAATACACATCAATGCCATGCCATATCGGCTAACCGAAATTTTGGAGTGGTGAAGCGTTAAATTCTGGGGGTTCTCGGTGACCTAGTGCCCCGTTGATCCAATATCGACATATCATATACTGAAAGGACGAAGTGTATGCATAGTGTTAAAGTCCCATGGGATCAATATCCAGTGGGTCAGCTTGGATGCCACAACAGTAGTCACATAAGAAACACATATATACCATGAAATTTTTGACGCTTGAATCCATTAGGACCAAAACGACAACCTCACGAGTATACAAATCCTCCTACATTTTTATAGAGGGGCTGCTCCTCTCTGTTTTATGATAATCTTTGGATTCTAAGTTTCCAAAGTGATATAGGACTTTGAGAAAGTCCATCATGGTATTCAAAGAAATATAAAATCTGCATAAAATACAATGTTTTATTTTAAAGAGAATTCCCAAGAAATGACCAAGAACCTCATACATCACACATTTTAAAACATAAACAAAATTTCCTCACATCCATCATAGTTAAACTAAAGATTTCTGATCACACATATAAATAAAAGAAAATGATCAATACGCATAAGAGAAATTTAATAGAGTAGACACAGTTGGAGATCAAAAGAAGAAAATGATAGATCAATATCAAATATTTTATACTCAAAACTCAGAGTTATAAAACACTGTCAAAATTGATCCTTAATTATTTCTCATGGGATTTTTGAAAAATATTAAAGTTTGTTACAAAGTTTTGAAATTAAAATTCATTTGTCTTGAGGACTAGGATTGGGGCTCCTGCAGACCATCAAAGCAATTATAAACAAGAAGTGATATGTGGAGAGAAGATGGTGGGATAAGGAAAATTAGGAAGACCTAGAAAGAAGACATGAATAAGTTATTATATTTTGGTTAAACCTTTCTAGTCAAAGAAGTGATGTAACTGGATGAAAAAATGATAAAGAAAGAAAGATGTGATCAGCATAAAGTTACTATGATGGTATATCTCTCTTTTTTACTTGCTTTTTGATGTCCTTTTATTCTCGTCATTGATGGTTATAGGAACCGTCTCAACTATTGTTTCTGGGTCTTCTTTAGTTAATTTATTAATTGCCTTTTTAATCCAATCTTCAATGTAACTTTTCATTCGCGCAACAATTATTTCATGCATGATTTTGATATTAAACAATTAACCTTTTATCCTAGGTCATGTGAAATGTCATGGATGGTGTTACACATCAATTTTTCACACTTAGGTACCTCTCCCTAAGTGTCGCAAGTGTTATAAAAGTGTCATATGCACCTTGCTAAGTGTCATATACACGTCGACACCATGAAATAACATATGTCACAATCCCTAGTCAATGTGGAGGAGAAATATATTATATGAAGGTCCAAACACTATGTGCACATGAATTAATTATTAATATTCATGAAAAGAAAATTAATTTAGTGTGATAATCCACCTCACATTTGGTTTCCTATTTTTTAGGGGAGGTTGAGCATCTCATGGATGGTTGAAATATTTCCTCCTTAAAATCCTTGAGAGATATTTTCTCCCTAAACTCCTTAAGATATATTTTCTCCCTAAATATCTTGGAGATCCCTTTTTAGTGGATTTGATGATTGATCCACTCTATGGTGGTTAAGATTCCAAATCCTATATAATGAGGGATTTCCATGAAAGAGGGAAGAAGAATATTAGAGGTATCAAACTTATGATCTTGGGAGAAATATTTTGGTTATGATCCTGGGAGAATTGTGCAAGGGCTAGACGAGGAGGACTTGGAGAGGTTGCTGCAAATTCATCTACAGTTTGTAAGCATCTCTTTAAAGTTCTCATCAATATTACTTGGCCTATTCTCTTCAAGGTTGTGTATTTTTTCATATGATTGTCAATATTGATAAATGAATTTGATTAGTCTAATCTTGTAGAGTAGAGTAGAAGTTATTTGTCTTGTGTTGTCCATTGCATTGCAGTTATCAATTGGTGCTGAAGATTTTGGAGATCAATATCAGATCGAATGCAGTGAGGATGAACTATAGAATAATGTGCATCATATTTTCTTCCGTCTCTTTCTCTTTTTGATTAGGTAATTGAATCCCCAGTGGAGACCTAGGTACCTCTCCCTAAGTGTCGCAAGTGTCGTAAAAGTTTCATATGCACCTTGCTAAGTGTCGTATACTTCGACACCATGAAATAACATATGTCACAATCCCTAGTCAATGTGGAGGAGAAATATATTATATGAAGGTTCAAATACTATGTGCACATGAATTAATTATTAATATTCATGAAAATGAAATTAATTTAGTGTGAGAATCCACCTCACATTTGGTTTCCTATTTTTAGGGGGGGTTGAAGATCTCATGGATGGTTGAAATATTTCCTCCTTAAAATACTTGAGAGATATTTTCTCCCTAAACTCCTTAAGAGATATTTTCTCCCTAAATATCTTCGAGATCCCCTTTTAGTGGATCTAATGCCTGATCCTCTCCATGGTGGTTAAGAATACAAATCCTATATAGTGAGGGATTTTTGTGGAGAAGGAGTGAAGAACAAGATTAGTGGTATCAAACTTATATTGGGAGCATTGTGCAAGGGTTGGACAAGGAGGAATTGGAGAGGTTGTTGCAACTTCATCTATAGTTTGTAAGTATCTCTTTAAATTTCTCATAAATATTACTTGGCCTATTCCCTTCAAAGTTGTGTATTGTTGCATATGATTGTTAATATTGATAAATGAATTTTATTAGTCTAATCTTGTAGAGTGGAGTATAATTTATTTGTATTGTTTTGTCCATTGGATTGCAGTTATCGAGTGGTGCTGAATATTTTGGAGATCAAGATCATATCGGAGGAAGTGAGGGTGAACTACATAATAAGGTGCATCATATTTTCTTCCTTATCTTTCTCTTTTTGATTAGGTAATTGAATTCACATGGATGTTAGTGTCCATTTGTATGTTTTATGTCTTGGTATAGGGGTCTAGAATCCAAGAGGATATTCACATGTTCGTAGGGGGATTTTTCTATAACAAGTGGCATCCTCAATATCTTGATTTTTCATAGAATAATCAACCATACAATTATCTATCTCTTCTTCGCTGTATTCAATTATGCCATTAAATTTCTCAATCGATAATCCCTTTAATATCTCCACTTGTTCATCAAATTGCTTCCTTGTCATAAATATTGAGTTGAAAATTAATTTAGGATCTTGCACCTCATCAGTGCTTCCTTCTAAATCTATATCTATGAGCCTTCTGAATAACTCTTCTCTTTTCACTATGGTTTCATTGCATTCTTCGAAAATGTTTCTCAAATTCTTGATCTTTTCTTTCCAACAGAAATTCAGTTGTTTAATCCAACTTGGAGAAGGCAAATCTTCTTCTCTTCTTTTCAATTCTGTCATGTTTGGTACTTTTATCCCAAATGGTAACACAACATATATGTAGAATCCTTATTCATTCTTTAAATTAGCTTAGAGATATTCATGAAATGCATGTGCCCTTGAACCAAAAGAAACAATATTTTTTGATACCTCACATGCCTCTATTATCAATGACATTCTCTTTTTAATGTTTTTCTCAACATAAATTTGGATCACTGTGAGAAAACTTGAAGATCCCTTTAAATTAATTCCAGGTGTAGTTGGTTTAATCATTGTGAAAGGATTGTCCAGGATTGGAAGAGGCATCAAGGCAATCTCCAATTATTTAATATTCTCTTTTAATTTGGCATTCTCAGCGTCTAGACCATCAATAGAATTTTCGAGTGCATCCTCGGTTTCCCTATGGATTTTGTAAATTTGGGATTGTCGCATATACTTTAGGTTGACCTAGAAGCATGTATTTCCCTTTTTATTCTTCTAGTCACTTATTTCTACAATCAACGTTTTAGATTCTTTGTCAAAAACAACACTTTGAAAAGTGAAGGATTCTTCTTCACTAAAAGTCTCATTTCCAATGACTTCCAATAAAGAATCTTGTTGAACTATCTACTCATGTTGTTCTATTGAAGGAAATATTTTTTCAATGTCTTCTTCTAGTTCCATATCCTCCAAGTAAAATCTTTGGATGTCATTTTCTATAAGATTATCTTCTTCCTCTTGCACGTAGTTTTTTCTTTTCTTTCTCACAGAGAACTTGTGTGAAATTTCATTTTTTCCAGTGGGAGGATTATTCTCTCCCCCTCCACTGGAACTACTGTTGACAATATTTTTATTTGGGTGGGACCCTAGAGCACTGCTCCTAGATGTAGTTTTCTTAGGAGTAACAACTGGAGATTGAGCACTTCTTTCACTGGGACCTTTTCCCCTTTTCTTGTAAAGATCATTAATTCTAAGTAATGTTTCTAAATCACCAGCATTATGTACATGAGTGCTTTGGATGTTACCATATTCTTCTTTATTCAATAAAATTTGAATGAAGGAGTTACTGAACCCCACTGATAACATATTTCCAACAAATATTTTGTTCGGATCAAAACCTTTGATATTTTCAACATACTTTAAACTCACATTGTTAAAATGATTTTGTTAAGAACCAAAGTAGATATACAAATATAATAACCACAAATATTGAATAGACAATAGATCCACATAACAATATAGAAGAAACCATACTTTATTATTACCAAACCCTCGAGGTAGGGAAACACCATACAATGGATCCTATTATGGAAGGGATTATCTCCTGTTCACTTGCCTCTTTGAGGGGGAATACTCCTATTGAGCTACAACTCACAATACAATAATTCTCTTCATATTCCATTACATTGCTTGAACCTCTTTATATAGTGCTACCATCACCTAAGAACATTCTAGAGGAGGAATCTTCTAGAAGTAGAACCTTCTAAGAAGTCCTCTTACNTCCAACTACCATAGTGGGCCTTATTTAATAATATAGTGGACCTAGTCCACCTTACACTGAATGACCTCCACTATTATCACTATGGGCCCTCTGGGTCTCCCCACTACCTCTCTAGATACCTTACAAATTTGCAAATTTGTCAATTTTATTTGTATTTCTAGAAATGAACTCTACATGAACCTGTCACCCTGGAAAATCGCCATGCAATTTCTTGATAAGGATTTTTAAAAGACTCAACATGGATTTTGGTTATGTCTGCTAGGAAAGATGCAGGATTCTCCAAATATTCTGGCAGGAGGTCAAGCCCATTGTTATATTTCTTTAATAATTCTCCTCAATCTTCACCTTTGAAAGTAAGAGTAAGCTCTGGAAACTTTAATATCTTGTGAAAAACTTGAGGTGAAAGATGTTGGAGTTACTTCACACACACCTAGGATTTATTTTTTCATTTTTCATTAGTCATCATTTAGTCTCCTATATTTTAGGAAGAATATTCTTCTAGGGAGAATATTCTCTTCAGTTGACACTTCAGTTTGACTAGTTGAGTTGATTCTAGATGTTGCATTGGTTTTGTCACCATGCAACATTGGGATCATCACCATGATAATGCGCACTTTCCTTGGTTTCATCACCATATTGGTGCATTACCCTTGGTTCCTTGATCTACTCCTCACTACACTCTATTTCAATTAGTTAACTGAATACTAATGTACTAGTTAACTCACATAGGTGGTAGTTCACTCCCGTAACTGCCTCAGAGACTAGACTAGGTGGTAGTTCACTCTCGTAACTATTGGTGTGTGTCTAGATCACTCTAGAACACCACTATGGCTCATTATTTACATATGTATCCTATATCTATTGTAAATTATTCACTTTTTGAGTGTGGAATAAGGTTAATGAGAATTTTTCCATTCTTTCTCAAATTATCTGTGCAAATGTGTGTATTATTGTTTAGCTATATCTATTCTTTGTTGGTTTAACACATTTACATGGTATCAAAGATGAAAAACTTCTAATAAAAAGCTACACCAAATTATTTTTGTAGGTACTAAAGATTGAAGAACGCAGAAAAGATGGAATTTATGTTTTACTCACCGATAATACTTCTCACGCCTCATAAATATCTGGAGTGGAAGCCAAAGATTCTACTTCTTCTTAGAAGTAGAGGCTTATACCAAATAACCATGGCAATGGAAGTAGAGCCTAATTCCACCTATGAGAAAAATGACTTTCTTAATAGACAATATATGGCCATAGGATTTATCTTCTTGTCTATTTATCTAGAAATTATTCACCAAGTATATGATGACTCACAAGAATAAACTCCAAATGAATTATGGACCATATTGGAGGTTCTATTTGGGAATAAATAAGATTGTGAATATTTCATGCACGAGGTTGAATAGATAGAGCCAGAAGAGAAGCCATTAGAAGATCAAGCTTCTTATTATGAAGAGTCTTCTACAAAACTATTTTCACAAATTTGTATTCCATTAATTGAATATGATGTCTACTCCATTTCATATTTTTTTCTGAATTTCATGTGGAAGATATATGACATGCATCTCAAGGGTCACATGCAGACAATTTTCCATGCGCAATGCATGCTTCTCAGAAGACAAAAAGAGACCCGTGCACATTAGACTCAATTATGATATTTTATAATAATATTATTCATAAACAAATTAAATATTTGAATTCCTCTTGGGAAAATATGCAATTTCAAAAAACAAATCATCTGAAACGGAGTTCAGTAAGTGAAGTTATGATCATTTTAAAATCAACAAAATTTCAACATTTTTCCATAAATGGCCGCACGGTTTTCAAAATTTCATCCAAACTTTATTTGGATATTATTCATTACAAGAATATAAAGTGGATATGTGTGGACATATCAATGATGCATATACTTCATCAGATCCATGAAGACATCTACATCTTCAACAAAATCTTCAATGAGCACAAACTTGCATAGTTGCGAGGTCTTTTTGGAGTGAAGGACAAGGTTCCTTAGCAACTTTTTTTTGTTCCTTCTCATTTTATTTTTTTATGCATTGTAATTTGAGGGGGGGGGTTTCCCATGAGGTTTTCCCTATTTCCTAGTTTATTTCAATGTATCTTTTGTATTTAGGTACCTAACATGGCCTCATTGCCAGGACCCATTCTTTATTTTCACCATAGTGATGTTCAGGGGGGGTGTTGGAGTTACTTCACACACACCTAGGATTTATTTTTCCTAAGGTTTTTCCTTTTTTATTATTCATTATTCGGTATTCTATATTTTAGGAAGAATAGTCCTCTAGGGAGAATATTCTCTTCAGTTGACACTTAAGTTTGACTAGTTGAGTTGAGTATAGATGCTGCATTGGTTTTATCACCATGAAACATTGGGATCATCACCATGATAATGCACACTTGCCTTGGTTTCGTCACCATATTGGTGCATTACCCTATATTCCTTTATCTACTCCTCACTACACTCTATTTCAGTTAGTTAACTCAGATAGGTAGTAGTTCACTCTCGTAACTGCCTGAGAGACTAGACTAGGTGGAAGTTCACTCCTGTAACTGTTGGTGTGTGTCCAGATCACTCTAGACCACCACTATGGATCATTAGTTACATATGGATCCTATATATATTGTAAAGTATTCACTCTTTGAGTGTGGAGTACAGTTAATGAGATTTCTTCCATTTTTTCTCTCCTTCTTTCTCAAATTATCTCTCCAAATGTCTGTATTATTGTTTAGCTAGATCTATTATGTGCGGGTTCAATACATTTACAAAATAGAAATCATAGAATGATCCTAGAGATGTATGATTCTTTGATTTAGTGAGTACTTTTCCACACACCATGCAACGATTTCATTACAATTAAAAACCTTAGGAACACACCCAACAAGAGTGATTCCATATGTTTGAATTACATCTTTCTGTGTAGGAGGAGAGGAATAATACCAATATGATCTTGACCACTGGAATTTTTTGTCTTCATGACCAAAGATATTCAGAGTATCGCCATAAAATTGTTGCCTAGTTGATGTTTCCATAGGTCGATGAAACTATTTCTTCAACTGGGTAATAATCTCAAATAAATCTTTTTGGAAAGATAATAATATTTTAATCCCTTTGAAGATGAAGATTTAATGCAATTTAGTGAATAATTCCTCAATCCTTTCACCATTAATGAAGATATTTTTGGGTCTTGAACAATAGTTTTTAACATTAAACAATACTTAATGTGTATTGGGAAAAGCAAAAAAGGGGCGGGGACAGAGAGAGAATTCCAATATAATATTTTCGTGAACCATACAACGCATGGTTGTAGAGATGATAAAAAAATATACTAAGTGTAGAGGAATGGTCGATAAGACTCACATGCATGAGGAATAAAATATATTGGATCCCAACACCTGTGACAAGGCTAAAATTTAGGCAATGGTAAAAATGTAGATCACGGAACTTGGGGTGCAAAGTGAGGGTCACAGAAAATGGAGAGTGAAATTTTGAATGCACGAACCTGTGAAACTAAAATATCGCTAAGTGTTAAAACAAAATTATTAATTTAGTAAGTGGGTGGAAATGAAATACCGCTAATCTGTGAACCTGCCAACCCATGAACTGAAATATGGCTAAGTATAGTAACCAGAAAGGGAGAAAATAAGGGATAAAGAAAAAAAGGAATAAGGGAAGGTAGAGAAGAGGAAAAGGAAATGGAGTAAAGAAGTAGGGGAAATAGAATGTGGAAGGAAAGAATGGAAGTACAAAATGGTCTCAACAAAACAACTGGCTCCAATTCTGGGATGATAACACGCTGTAGGTTGTCAAGAATCCATAATCTTCATGACCAGATGCTTCTATCATTTGGGCTATGGAGTCGAATAATAAGGATGTACAAAATAAATTAAAAAAAAAAAATATATGTACACGGAAATGAGAAAATTTTAGAAGAAGAAACTTTTCAAATGTTTCCCATTAACAGGAAACATTAACAATTTCCCCTTCATATCTTTGATCATATAAGCATTGAAACCCATAATATTCTCAATGACATATGGTCCAAACCAAAGTTATTAAAATTTTGTGTGCATCAATGGTTTCTCCTTAGATTTGCTCCAGAGTAACACGAGTTCACCTTTTTGAAAATTATTTATGGTTTCTCTCTGATCAAAATATTTTTTGATACTTTGTTGTCTTTGAGAATTTCTCTATAAAGATTTACTTTGTTCTTCTTCCAGTTTCAATAATTGATTCATCCTCTTTTGCATAGGTGAATGATCTTTTTCATCCTCTATATTGACTACATAAGTCCAGGCATTTAACTCGACGTTAATTGGAATTTTTTCTTCTTTCCCATAAACTAACATACGTGGAGACATCCCAGTGTTGTCTTTCAGAGTCATTTTTCTTTCCCATGGAGCATATGTCAATTTCAAATACCAATTCTTTTGGTTCTTATCAATAGTTTTCTTCAATATTTGAATGACGTTTTTATTGGTGGATTATGCAAGACCATTTCCTTGTGGATAATAATTTGATGACTGCCCCATGACAATCCCATATTCTCCACAAAATTATGTAAATTTTGATCCGATGAAAATTGAACCATTGTAAGCAATATTTTTTCTGAGACATCGAACCTTGACAAAATATTATTATTGAGAAACTTAATCAAATCTTCAGAATCAACATTTTTAATGCTACTTCTTTCGACCACTTTGTAAAATAATCTGTAGCGGTGAGGATATATATTTGTCCTTTGCTTGATTATGGATTTATTGGTCCAACAACATAAAGTCCCCATTGGGAAAATGGTTGTTCTATAGATATACGATGTAATGGCATTGCATATTTTTTCATTTTCCCTGAAAATTGTTGACAAGATAGACACTTCCTTATAGAAACATATGAGTCTTTAAAAAATGACGGCCAATAAAACCCATCTTTTATTATTTTATGGGTCATGGCGGTAGGCACAAAATGTCCACCACATATACCTTCATGGAATTATTTCATCAATTCTTGATATTTCTTTACATCAACACATCTCAACAATATTCCATCATAGTTCCATCTGAACAATATATCAACAATTAGTATATATTGATTTGACTTTATTTTGAATGTTCTTCGCTCCTTAGGGTTTATGGTGACTGGAAATTATCTGTACCTCAAGTAAAATATAATATCTTTATACCATTCTGAAACTCCCATGGGTTTTCCCATTGAAATCAAAATTACTCCATCCAAAGAATCACTATTTGCAATGAGATTACACAAACCTTGTCCTTTAACTGCTTTTAAAGGGTTAATTTCAATATCATATTATTGAATCTTTTCCAACCAATTTCCCCATTTTCCTTCTCTCAATTTTTGATTTAGAAGCATATTCACATGAGAGGATGGAACATACGCAATGACATGAGAATTTAATATATAAGTCTAAAAGTGTGCCACTTTTTTTACAAGAGACAAGGTTTGCTTTTCTAATTTAGAATATCTTAATTCATAATCATGAAGGGTCTTTCTCATGAAACTAATTGGAAATTCTTCACCCTTGGAATTTCTTTGAGTAAGAACAGATGCCACGACAATTTCTTTAGCAATGAATAAATGATGAAGTCTCTTTGGAAATATGGGCTAGTGAGGACTAGAGTTGTAGTGATTGTCTTTTTTATATTATTAAAATATTATTTTGTATCCATGGTCCATTCAAACCTTTGATAATTTTTCAACAATGAATTCCTCAACTTCACAATACTTGCATAGTCAGGGACAAATCTTCGTACAAAGTTGATTTTTCCAAAAAATGACTGAACTCCATTCTTATATGATGGGGTGTTGATTTCATTTATATCTTTAACTCTCTTTGGATCAATGAATATTCCTTCCTCTCACACAATATGACCCAATAATTTTCCTTCAGTTACAACAAATAAACATTTTTTTGGATTTAAAGAAACTCCATATAACCTACACATGTCAAAAGAACTCCTCATGTGATGAATGTGATCACTCCTCATTTTTGGGTGTGCTGTTAAATCATCTTGGTAATACACCATAAAGTTTCCAATCAAATCCTCAAAATAATGATCCATAGCCCTTTGAAATGTAGCTCCATCATTTTTTAAACCAAAGGGAATCTGAGCATATGCATATGTCTCCCAAGGTGTTATGGAAGTTGTATTTACTTTGTCTTCCTCAGCAACCACGACTTGATTATACCCAGATAAAATCCTTGTGACTTGTTGAAGGAGAAATTCCATGTTAGGCAAAGGATAATTATCCTTTACACTTGATTTATTTAGGTCACTGAATTGTACACACATCTGAATCTCCCTAGTTTTTTTTCTTACAACCACATGATTTGAAAGCCATTCATAATGTCTAATGGGGTATATTATTCCAACTTTCTTTAATTTTTCTAATTCAACCTTTACCAGTGGTTTCAATTTGGGGTTCATCATCCTTATCTTTTTCTTGACGAGCTTTTCTCCTTCTCTCAAGGGAATAATGTGTTGAAATATTGTTTTATCATATGTCTTGAAATCATCATAAATCCATGAAAACACATCAAGATATTCTTTAAATAGTGTGAAATATTGATCAACTTCATCAATTGTGAAATCAACTACCAAATTGACATATTTTGGGGAACTATCAATTCCAATATTATTTGTTCTTGTTTCTTAGAACTTTCGGAGCGATACTTCTTTTAGGAGATTATTATCATGATAATCTCTTCTAAAAAGAGATTCATATTGAATACAATTCTTTGGGACAACAATTGTGTCATTATCCTCATCTTCATCATCATTTACCAAAAAAAAAATAGTTCTTCATCATTCTCAAATACTTGTAAATACTCTTGAATGTGAGGTACAGAAGGTCAAAATATTATTTTTACCTGAAAATATGTAATGATATGAACATCATCTGGGTTCAACAGTGAATCCTCCAAAGATAATGAATCTTCCTTCTAATTTTTATCCCTTGGGATGAAATAAATGTTGAAAGAGTTGAAAGATTCCATCAATTCATTAACTCTTTTGAAATATAATTTGAGTCTATATTTTTTAATCCTGTATCTATGGGTAACTTAATTTATTACCAACTCGGATTCGCCAGTCACAATAAAATGTTCTATCTTCATTTATTGTGTGAGAATCATTCCTTGAATCAAAGCCTCATATTCTTTCTCATTATTGGTACACACAAATTCAAGTCTAATAGCTTGTGGATTCATAATATTTTCTGGGTTTATAAGGATGATTACAACTCCACTCCCGGAAATTGAGAAAGATCCATCAAATGACATCCTCCAATGTCCTTTAAATTGATTCTTTTGACTCTCCATGCCTTCAATCTACTCCATGTATAGGATATCACAGTTTCCAATTCCAGCATCTATATAATCTTCCATTAGTTCATTATCGTTCTTTTTGAAAGAAAACGACCTCCTGGATTCATAAGGGGCCTTAATCGTTTCTCCTTCTTTATCTGGTGGAATCATGCAACTTACATAATTCATTATGTAGCCTATGATCATATATGACCAAAATGTTCCTAGAACAACTACATATGCAAGAGGAATATCTACCACAACAATATTGAAAACTATAATAATATGAGGAGAAACAATGATCCAAGCATAAAAATACTTGATTTCCCTGTAAGATGGCACCTACCTAGAGTCATTTGCATAAATGTTTTCACATGTTTCTTAATATTTGGTGCATCTGATACCAACGCCTCCATGAATGCTAATGGAATAATATCATTTCTCGCACCAATGTCAACTAAACAATTATGAAGTGCAACATCCTGATTCTCAATTGAAATATAAAAAGGTATGAATTTACCTCTGAACTTGATTGTTGATGTGTTATGGATTTGATTAGGACTTATAAAAACAACCTCCATTCTTCCATATGGATCATCCAATAATCTAAAATTATTTTCCCTCTATTGAGGGACCTTTACCACTTTTGTGAAAGGAAGAATTATCCTCAACTTACTCAAATCCTCTACAACATTGTATTTGATCTGGGAATGGTTTTACACTGAGTGTTTCTTCTTTATTCTAGTGTTATTTCTCACATTTTTATAGGCCTCTTTCTCATTCACATTTTCTTTATATTTTTCCTTAATTTTTTCCTTTTCTTTTTTAGAATCATCTTTATTTTTAATTTTATTACAAACGCTCGTGTTTCGGAAAAATTCTCTTGCGATTCAAGGTCATTATTGCCTTCTTAAAATATATACATGGACGTCTCCCATCTTTCCATCTGTACAGTTTCAAAATTTTCATCATGTAAATAATCATTTTCTTACTCAACTATTTTCTCATCATACATCTCATCCATAAAAACTTCATTTGGGATTGGTTTCCTGGGAACCCTTTGTCTTTGTTGATTATCAGTGTTTTCAAACCTCACTCTATTTTCTCGGGGAAGGTTCCTTCTCTGCTATTGGATCGAAATTCTCAGATTTTCTACATAATTATCACCCCTTCTCAATCTGGTTATTTCAATTTTCATTTTTCTAATGGTTCTATTCATTTGTGCAATCTCAATCCTTTGCATAGTTTCTTGTGCTGCAACAGGGTCTACCTTCACATATGGTATGGCTCCCTTAAAAAAACCTCCTCCAGTGGCTTGATTTTGAATTGGTCGTGACTTTTACTCTTTGTTCTTTCTCGAACTAGAGGCTCCGTCATCATCAATACTCAAGATTATGAGCTGCCTCTATGCTTTTCCCAGGATAATATTGGGGTCAACACTCCTCTGAATCATAATTTATTCCATCTTTGTCGATTTAATCATTGCTTCCTCCAAGGTATCCATTTGGGATTTTCTGATAACATATTTTACATTTGGGGGCATCACATTCTTATAATGACCAAGTATCATTGGGTCATTCTATCTTTTATCTTCTAGAATATTTCTCAGATTTTTATTGAATCTAATATTGAAATCTCGTATTCTCTCATTCTTTGATCCGAATTATTTTCGGCATGAAATGAGATCAGAGATATAATAATGAAATGCACAGAGATATCACAGATATGGAATAATATAACATAAATGTATCAAAGATGCAACCATAAACACAGATATTTAGTATTACACAATTTCTATTAATGAAAGAAATGTAGAAAGACTGTAAAAATACAAAGTGAAAGACTCGCTAGAATGGTGGCAGCTTATCTCTGAGAAGAGTTGTGATGGTTACTCGCATTCACAAGAAGATGATTACAATGAGGCTCTGAAGGCCTTTTACAATAAAATGGAATGCCAAAAACCCTAGACATCCAAAAACCTAACCCTAGGAGATGAAGCGCCAAAAGTCATGTGAGCCCCGTTTGGGTAAGTTGGTGCACCAACTTCCCGGGGTCATAACTTTTTCATACGATCTTCGTTTTAGGCGTGTGATAGCCCATTGGAAATGTACCATCGAGGAGAATAATTTTTGGGGATAAATTATTCCATTGTATATCATTGAGAACCTAGATCTTGAAAAACCTTCATTTGGGCCCTCAAAATGGCCCCGGAAGTTAAAATTTGCTAAAAATAGTAAATTGCCAAAATTGCCAAAAAATTGTTTTGAGCTAGTTGGAAAAGGTGGGTGGCCATCAATATCCACCTAGATCAATCATCCCTCCTTAGGAAGAAATGGTCTCTATTTGTGGAAGTCTGTCACACTGCTCAGATTGTGGAAGTCTGACACAAACCTGTTGAGGTTGAGGTTGTTCAACAAGTTGGGCTACATGAGAGGATGGTGTGCAAAAGGAATCTTTTTGCTTTGTTCCAACCTTGTCGACCTGCTTCTGTTGGACAGAAGGTGCTTGGGGAGAAGCTGTAGTGGTTGTAGTGTCCTTTTGTTCCCATTTTGAACAGATTGTGAAGAAGCTAAATTTTGCAGTATGAGATACTACCTTGTGGCACTTTTTAGGTGGAACAGTAGTCAGAACTACCTATGGTATTTTGTAGAGATGA